>BMAW01014830.1:689976-701750 GCA_019974015.1 Nephila pilipes
TATATATATATATATATATATATATATATATAAGAACAACTGAAATATTTTTCCTCTTGAATTTTGTAACTCATGAATGTTTTAATAATACTATCTTTAAAAGTCCAATTTCAGAGCTTTGTTTCATGTTCTAATATTTTTTACTGCATAATTCTTGAGAATTTCCTTTAAAAATAACAAAAGAATGAAATGAAAGGTGTACGTCATTTCCTACAATTAATTAATTTAATCTTATTTTGTACTTCGAATTAAAGGTTTTCTTTGAATCATAATTCTTTAAATCGTAATTTGGGTTTTATTTATGTAGGAAAATAACATATATCATATTGTTTATAAAAGTGTGCTTTTTAGTAGTAAATTTTTAAATAATTATAATGAATCATTAATATTTGACATGAAATGTAATTCATTATTGTCCATATGAAAAACATTGTAAAAGACTCAAAAATTTTAGTTCTCCGTCATGAAATTTTAGTAGGCATTTTTAAAAATAAGTTTATTTATCGTTTAAAAATGAAAAACTATACAACTCATGTACCTTGACAGATAACATTACTGAAAATGACGTTATACACCGTGTGATTAAGGGATCAAATCTTATTAAATTTGAATTTAATTCGAAAAGACAATCGCTGCTTCAGCTCGAGTAAGTAGCATCATTTTTTGTCGTCGTTAAATTTTTCTCTCTCAAAATGTTTCGTCAGAGAAGCTTATTTACAAGATTTCGAATAAAATTAATTTATTACGTTTTGCTGAATCTTTCTATATCACGTCAAAGTGTTTTGAAGGTTTTTGCGGTTTTTAGAAGGGTATTTCACTTGTCTCGATTTTGAAGTGGTGGTAAGAAAACGATACTTTACGACATTTTGAAATTATGAATATATCGAAGTTCAAATAATATTTTATTTATCATACTCTGAAGAATTTCCTATCGTGTTTTTATTTTAAATATATTTTAAAATACAGTATTTTCATAAAACTAACCCAATTTTTTCTTCTTGTATTGTCAGTAATTGTGATTCAATGTTTTCCAATTTTAAAAAATAATTAATTTTTGTGTGAACTCAAAACACAAGATGAAATTTGCGTGCAAAGATTAAAAATTAGTTTGATATATTCGATGAACTGAATTTAAAAAAAAAATTTAATTATGCTGTATTATACTTTTCTTCACGAATGTTCGGGAAATAACTATAAATTAATATTTCAATACTTTCTATTATATTTACTGAATTTTAATAAAGTTAAACACAAAGATAAAATTCAATACTTTCATCATTTATAACAGTTTTCTTACTGTGATGGTATATACAACCTTGGTAGCCGAGAAATATAGGTTGCGAACTCGGTGGTCGTCAATGTTTTAGTCGAACAGGGTGTTAGATCCTCGTTTCCATTAAAGACCCGTCATCTTTGGTGAAATTTAGTATATATAAATATATTATTGTTGATAATTACATAAAATTTCAGTTGTCACTAACTGCAAGAATTTTGCAAGAACTGGGTGTTATTTACCTCTGTTTATTAATATTATTGGTATTTTCCGTAATTTAGCCCTACTTTCCATGTACTATTAAACGGTAGCCAGATGGCGCCACATGCTCTTTTTCGTTAGAAGCGTAAGCACGATAAGCGCTAGCACAATGGAAGGCGAGTGACTTCGTTAGCAGAATGATGGAGTGATGTTCGTGAATCTGTGTTTTATATATGTTTTATATCCTGTCTTGTGTTGTGGAACGTGTCAAGTATTAAATAATATTTGTTCCTGAAACCATTCCGGCTGTTCATTATTTTGTCCTGAAATAATAACAACGTTGGAGGGATATACTTTGTTATTATTTTATTTTATCTCAAGACTAAGTGGGAATTTTTTATTTGCTATTGGAGAAACAATTAGCACAGTGTAACACATTTTATTTGAATGAAAATATTCTGTTAAACAATTATAAATTTTTCATTACATAAACTGTACGTTGTTTTTTCTAATATTATCGTAGTATATATTGGAGCATGTTGAATTGAACACACAAAAGATATCTGAATAACGTGATTTAGGGTTAAATCACGTTATTCAGATATCTTTGTGTGCTATTTTGCTACGCTATTTTTGTCAAAAATTTCGATTTTCTAATTTTAATGTCAGTTTAAAATTTAAACTTTTTTTTTCTTTCTAATATTGTTTGAATTTTGCTTACCTTATTTAGAACTTAAATTACTGGGATTTGAATTTTACTCGGTAGCTAATTTTTAATTGCATTTGAAAGTTTGTTTTTGATTTTCTCAAAATGAGTTTTCTCAACATATTCACACATGGTAACGTAGATATCAGAAACAGTTACGAACCAAATTAATTTAAATTTTGCAAGTATCTTCCTCATATAGTTTTTAAGAATACTTACTACTTTCATGGTTGTAAAATTGTTACGTTTTTAGTAACAAAAGTGTAAATCGTGTTTTACTATAACTTTTTTTTGATTTTTCATTGTTATTTGATTCGAAACGCAATAAAATTCGTAGTAATATGATATTCATCATGAAAGTAGTATCAGCCCCAAAAAATGTTAGGTTGAATAAGATAAAAATTACAGAATAATGATATTTTAGTTTATTTTTGAGTTATAACTGTTATTCTGATAGTCAATTTATGTATTATTTTCACGATGTTTTCCACTCCAAAATTATTTTTTGAATTAAATGTGTTTTTATTAAATGTGTTTTTCATAGTTTTAGGTTATATTTTAGTATTAAAAATATTTTGATAGCGAATATCAATGTATTTCAAAAAAAAATTCTCCGAAAGTGTACGGAGACCTTAAATACAGACTAAGAGTAGCTACACTTGGCAGAGAGCTTTCCCACCCTGAAAGTAGATGGAATTGTATATTACATTAGAATATTATAGTGCACTGATCTGGTAACGTAAAGAATATTCTGGAAGGTCTCTCTTGACCTCTCAAAATTATGGGGTCCATCGTCAATAGCCAATACGTTGCTTCGAAGAGTAACGTCAGAAAAAAGTCAACCAATGTTGAAGTAATAAGCAATAACAAAATTATTAAACTGGTTTTTTTTTGTTTCGATCTTGAATCTGTTTGCTCTTGTAAATACAGTATATTAGTTTCTTGTATAAAAATATGTTATGGAACTTAATTAATATTCACTGATGATTTATTTTAACTTGGTATCTTTGCCTTCATGAGGTCTGAAGTATCTTTGTTTAATTTTGTTATTTATTATTTGTTCCCGGCGTGTTATGCCTATTTAGGCTAAATTTGTGTCTCTACTTTTCTTGTACACTGCAACTATTTTACTGAAAATTTATTATACATATTGAACTTAAACTCTCAAGATTACTGGTTAAAGTTTTGTTTTTTGGATTCCTGTTAGAACTTAGAGAAGGTTTAAGGTAACTCAATATTAAGTGTCTCTTATATTTTGAAAACAAGTATTGAAACTATTATATGATTATCTTTATTATAAACGATTCTTTTACTGTGGCAGTCTTCTTATTGAAGATCTGTTTAATCGTATAACTATTGTGAACCATATGATTTCTGTAGTATAACGAAATTTTTCTCTCTCATTGCAATTAAAATATCTGAGTTTATATTTATCTAACCTGCGTGTTTTCTCCTCATTAAGAGGAATCTCTTTAATGTTCTCCTGTATTTCGATTCTTCTCGCATTACTCGACTTAATTCGTATGTATTATCTGAGTAAGAAACACTGCGCATTAATATACAGACTGTGACGTATTTCCTTCATTATTTAACTCTAGAGCTATTTTAAAGTCTAATTATGAGTCAATAAGGTCAAAACTCCTCTTGAAGATACGTAAGAGAAGAACAGCATTTTATTTCCGATCAAAGAATATTCAAGATCGCTCTCTTTCAAATCTGTCTTAATTCAATTAACCCTAATTTATATTCAAATAATAACGTCTTAGCTTACCAAATCACTCAGTGCGATTCAAGTACTTCTAAAAAAACATATTCGACTCTATTAATCTTTTTCAACTACTTTCAATATAAAAAAATTAATTACGATATATTTGTTGTTTTTTTTATTAACGTCACACTTTAAGCAACGCTAGGGTTGTTGGCAATGGACCTCGTGATTTTGAACATCTGTCAAGTGACGAGGACGACACCGAAGCTGGCACCACCTCTCCTAACTTCCACATTACACCAATGGGAGGGCTTTGAATACCGACAGATTTAACGTGCATCAGCCCCGGCTACACGGCGGGTATTTTATGAACAAGGCTCGAAAGCGCGATTCAACGAAAATCGCCAGTCTTGTGTCCGAAGCTATGATCACTAGGATACCACGGCCACTAAATACAATAATTCATTAATATCTGCAACACATATCAGGTTATCGTTACTTCTTATGTCCCTTCTTTTTTCCTCTCGATTCTGTTTCGCTTACGTATCACTACCTCTAATTAAACTAATTACATTTTTTATCTTCATTTAATATATTTAATCACGTTTCCTTTAGTTGGCAAGGAATTGTAATTGTATTTAAATCAATTACCAAAACGTCTCCGAGGTTAGTAAAGCGAATACCGCGAAAAATCGAAACTCACAAGGTTATATATATATATATATATATATATAACACATCGATCAATAACTCCCGAGTCTAAAATTGAAAACAACATTTTTTTTGCAAAATTTTTTTTTATTCATCAACATAACACCTTTTGTTAATCACCTTTTAGGGTGATACAATCGTTCCAACGCTTTTCCAAATCTTTTTTTTTTTTTTTCGCAAGAAATCTTTTTTGTTGCGAGTAAATAGCGATAATCAGCTTTCTGAATCATCGACTCGTTGCTGTTTTTGTTCCATCGAAAGCAATCGTGGCACCCACTTGGAAAAACCTTTTTCACTTCACTTCAAAAAACCTTTTTCCTGGTCCGATCGACTTAAAATTTTGACACGTTTCAAGCAAAGGTTAGTACTCTAGAAAGACCTGGTTACTGGTTTACTACGAGCGCCATCTCTCGGTTAGTCTCGGGAGTTATTGATCGATGTGTTATATATATATATATATATATATATATATATATATATTATATATATAAAGATTATGAGATCTAAAGGGAACTGATTATTGGCTCCAAACCCTTGTTAATTAACTAGATCTTCTTGAGTGATTTAGCAACAGTTTTCATGTCACTTTATTTAGTATAACGTTAAAAGCTGTATACAAATAAATGGTGTACCTCAAGCAGGTTATTCTCTCAATAATCTAAATAATGTTTATTTATATTTCTTCGAATATAAATTTAGAGTTAATAATTTCTGATTATTTAAATATAATAATAATATAATAGTTTTTCAAGTTATTTTTTTATAGGTATTACCCAGATTTATCCCTTTATTCTTCATATTTAAATCTGATAAAATCTGATGTGGTTTCATCTGAAGAATATTTCTTAGATGTTAATATAAAAAGCGTTAACAATGTGATTATTAGAAATATTTATGACAAGATAGATAAGTATTATTTCCATACATAAAGTAAGATGTCTTTTGATAGTAATTTAAGTTTAAATACTCTTAGAAGTATATTACATAACTACTTACTGAAAAATATCATATTTGTTAATTTGTCAATCAATTTCAATATAAACTTAAAATATTTCTGCATACCTATGTAAAGGGTGATTAACTTATTAATTTTTAAAAACAAATGTAAAATATAAAAATTATATAAATATCTGCACATATATATATTTGAACTAATTTTTATTATATTTATTTCTGCTTCTATTTTTCCATCTTTCACTTTTTCTCTCATTATATTTTTTAACTATATATATTTTTATTAAATACTGCTAAAAGTTTTTGGATAAATCATATTTTTCAATTTGGATGGTAACACAATTTTTAATTTGCTTTTTGCTCTATTTTTATTTTTTAACATGTTATTTAATATTTGGTTTTCTGGTTTCTTAAATTTGTTTCATCCTGTTTTTTTTTTTTTTTTTTTTTTTTCAATTTCTTTTCTACGCTTTTTTTGTTAAGTAATTTTAAGGAAACAAATTTCTTTTGGTTTCTGTAAATCAATCAATTGGATGTTATTTATATGGTTTCATTTCAATCAAAAAATTTGTTTTTTCTTTGACGTTGAATTCTTTCATGGAATAGAGTAGTTATGTATTCGTATGATATTTGACTAGTGTTTTGTTTTTAAAAGATTTTTAATAGTAATTCTAGTTTCATTACCTTTTTACAATTTATTAAATTTTTTATAGGATTATATAATTAATTTTAAATAATGATTTTTATCGTCTTTAATAAGTTTCAACCTTTTATTCTAATTACATGTCAATAGGTAATTATTTATATTACTTTTATCTTAGAATACTTACTTTTTTGATTAATTTTTGGTTTAATTTTTATTACTCATTTTATTTCGATTCTTAATTGGATTTACAATATTTTAGGTATTTAGTTAAGTGTAATTTGGTTTGTTTCATTGAAATTGAAGATAGTTACCTTCTTTTTTTTCTTTCTATGGTTAATTTTCTGGATTTTCTGATTTTTTTTTTTTTTAATAAGTAAATCCCCGAAGGGTAAGGTTTTAATAAGTAATCACTGATATAAATGCACTTTATTCCATTCCCAAGCATAAAACTGTATAATTCCTTTATATCTATTATTCTACGGTTTATATTTCTATCACTTCGCTTTCTTTTCAAATTATTTGGTTTTTAATGGTTGGTTCAAATTATTTGGTTTTTAAGTTCTAAATTTAAGATTTTTTTAAATTTCTGATGTCCGTTTTTGGCCGATTTGCGCAAACTTTAACTCTTTTTCTTAATGATTTCCTTAAATATTAAGTTTTTTCTGTCACAAGTTTTGCTTTAGAGTTGGATATTCCTAGATTGTTATATATTGTGTATGAATATGTCATAAATATATTATATAATTATTGACCAAGAAATTGTCAAATGAGTGAGTTTACCTATAAGTTTTGAAACATCTTTAATAATAAGAAAATTATTTGTGCAAAGGCCATTTTGCTTTTATTGTTAATAATAATAATAAATGTATTTATTGAGTAAAAATATTTATATAAGCTTTTTCCCTCTAGATGATGATACATTTGTAGTGTTTGTTTGCTATGTCTCCTTCGATTAAATTTTTTTCTTTTAATTTTATTATTGAAAGAAAAGAACTATTAAATCTATATGTCAAATATTAGGTTTTTAAGTATGTCAAATAGTTTTTTTAGTACTTTAATAATTTTTAATAATTTTCTCTTATTTTTAGTAAGAATATTGAAGTAAATGTTTCTTATTTTTCTTTAAACCAATCAATGAGAATTTTTACTTTGGCGGCGAATTCATTTATGGTCGTGAAGAATGATGGCATGTTGGTAAACCTTTTGAAAGAGTTTACTCTGTTTATAATTGTTTTATTTTGGTTTTTTTTCTTCCTTATAATGAAATGTTTTCAATGCGTTTTGGATAATGTAAAATTTTTCATTCTGTTTGTTATTTTGTCATGATTATATGGTCCCCCATTTTATTGTTATGATGATGTGCCGTTTGTAATTATTTTACATTTCATTATGTTTTAGTTTGCTTACATTTGTGATGTAATTATTGGTTTCATTTCTAACTCTTTTAATAAATTTTGAAGAAGTTCATGAGACACTGTTCCATCATCCCGATTACAACAGAAAAGTGCGAAAGAGAGAGAATTATTCCTAACATTCGTTCAAATAGAAGGTTATCTTAACCTCCAGATCATGTGGTAACTTGCGTAGTATAGTTAAGATGAAGGGGTAATTAAGGATTCGTATGACGTTATCAGTCTAGTAAGAATTATTTCTGTCGGATTTTAAGATTTCGGTAAAGTTTATTCCTCCAATTCTGTGAGAGTGTTATCGCATAATTTAAAGGATACTTTGGAATTGGATCAGGAAATAGGAATGAACTCTTTACTTTTTAGTTAGAGAATGAGAAACCTTTGAAAATTAATTTTGTTTTACCTGAGATTATATATATATATATATATATAGTCAACCGTGTAAGTCTTACATATTAAAATTCGCAATCACTTTTAGCGTAACTATTTCGATTCAGTGGGATATTTTATCTCTCTTCTATATGGGTATGAATTCTGTTAACAAAGATTTTGAAATAAAGATTTTTGGATTGCTTCCTGTATGTGAGAACGAAACACCTGTTTTCCTGGCGTATCAAACAAATGGTCGTCTTTCGTAAGATCGAGAAAAAAGGATTTGTGGATGTATAATATGGTATTGATATCAAATCTTAATGAATTATCATAATATTCAAATACTCATTGGTATTTTATACGATATATTAGGATAAAAATTTATTTTATGAGATTTTTCGAGAATTTGAAGATTTCAAGTTGCTTATGAAAAAGTTTGATTAAATTTTGTGAAATGTATTGTTTGCGGTGAATATAGAAATTATGAAAATCTCAGATTCTTTCTTAATTTTCTACAGATATCATTTATTATAACGCTGCATATGTTTTCAAATGTAATTAATAAATCATGAAAGTGAAAAGAAGACCATTTATGAGCTCTAGAATGTACATATAATGACTTAAAATTGTAAACTAAAATTCGAAAGGTTTTGTTTAAAACATTATAATCTATTTTTAGATACCTCATATGTAATGCATAAAAATAGGTGCTATTAATAAAAAGAAAAATGTAATGACACAACATTTTCAACTTAAATGAAACAGCACAATTTTGAACAAAGCACTCATGTACAATAACAAACACTTTAAAAATTGTGATAGATAAATATTAATATATGGCTAGTAAAAACTAAATATATAAAGTAATTTAGAAATAAATAAAGAAAAAAAATTAAGTAATATACGGAAAATAAATTTTAAAAAATGAATGCATATATATATATATATATATATATATATATATGTGTGTGTGTGTGTGTGTGTGTGTGTGTAATGTATAAAATACAAAAAACACAGAAAGTATTACGTAACATAAAATTCAGTGTTTAAAATTAATATTCTGAAGAGGAAAGAACATACTATTAAGAGAATAAGTGACAAATGAAAATTGATAAGTTTTCGTTTATTTTTAAAGCTTTATCTTTTTTTCGCTTCATTCTGGACAACTTAATAACAGAAGCACAAAATCATAATATGCAACTATCCTGAAAAGATTTAATGCTTTGATAAATTCTCTAAGAAGGAGACTTGAAATTATATGAAATAAATTTTTCAGCGGATCTTAGATTAATTTGATTATTAGTATGCTTTGAATGGGCTGACAAATTTCCCACTATAGATTACACATATATCACATTAGTGAGGAGATCGTGGTGTAGAAGTCTGTATAATTCAGAAGCTTGACCGAAAGTGATGTTATTTGATTCATTTTGATTAAAAGTATATGCAAAGTTACATGTTAGTAGTGAATTTAGTTAAGAAAAGCTAAAAAATATTTCACGACTTCCAGACAAGGATTGCTGTAACTGTAGTTTCGGAATTTGGAAATTAGTATAAGTCCACTTCAAATTTTTGGAATAATTCTAAGATTATGATCAGCAATTACATATTTATCATATGTTTTTACAAATGTGATGCAATAGTTTCTTAAATCGAATGCTGCAATTTAGCAGAAAGGTTAAGTCTTAAACGAATGCGTTGAATAGAACTGACAATAGTTTGTTAAGATGAGGTTTTTCTGTATTATGTCTTACAATACCCCTCCCCCTTCCCACCACCACATGATTCAAGAGAAATATCTCATAGACTTATTACGCATATTTCTATCTCCCTTTTTAAGTATTTCAAAATTCAAATTTGTTTAATTTTAAAGATAGACTAGGATAACGTAAATTCATTAATACTGTTTAAATAATCTATGGTGAAATCATTTTAATATATAATAATACACATTCAAAATACAAATATAAAAATTGTTGAAAGTTCTAAATATTAAAATTTGTTAAATTTTAGAAACATATTTTAAAAATAACTTGATACACAAAATTAATGATATGTTTCAAAATAATTAATATTTTAATATAATTTCAGGTAAGGCCTATTTCCGAATCCAATAATTCTCTTAGACTAAATATTGTACAGCCTTTTTCAAAAATGATATTAGAATAACATAACAAGAGAAGTGAATATGTTTCTTAAATACAATACGAAATTCTATTTTAATTTCAATATTGCATGTTAATAATTATCTTATGCATTTATTTCTATTTAAAAAAAGTATTTTATTTTAATTTTTTTTTTTAAATTTTCGCATGATAACTATTAGTTGAATGAATGTCTATTTGCACGCTTGTTAAGTCACTAAAGATGCTGTCACAATATTAAAACTTAAACTTAATTTTTCAATCTATCAACCAAAGGGAAGCCATGCAAACAAAATATGAACTATTAAAAATGGAAATGAATTAAAAGTAAGATTTACAATGCTCGAAAATTTTTATTTATATACTTGATGATAATTTAATGTTTCTATTGAGAATCAAATTTTAATAAATGCTGCAATACATAATTATAAAACCAGTAAGTGAGTAAATAGTAATGGGTTAATGTGGCGCAATAATCAAATTTCTGGTTAAGCTGCGCCAAACATAAGTTTAAAATAGCTTCAAGGTTCTTTTATATCACATTATGATAAAATGATAGATATAATACATTGAATGTTAAATGGTATGTAAAATTCTAGAATTAAATAGGGTAGAAAATTCAATTTTATATGGTATTTTTGTATAACAATTTATTTTTATTATTAAATTATTATATAAAATTAGGAACAAGCTACAATGGGGGTTTCTCTACCAAGTGAGACAAATCTGAAACATATGAATTAAAAAATGTGAGACGATGACGAAGAAACATCAGACAGTTTATTACAATACGAGGAAAAGTTATGGGACATAACAGGAAGACACTCAGGATCATTCTGGCTACTAAAAAGAAGTTTTTTGTGTCAGGCTATTATGTCTATTGCGAAGACGAATCAATTTGACAAGCGCTTTTCGCGTTGGATATCAGACCATACTCCAGTAAGATTTATAAAAATTTTGAATTTACGAAGAATTCAGAATCAAACACATAACATTTTTTCGAAAACAAGTCATACCCAAACTTTTCAAATATTTCTTATAAAAGTTTTATTACAATTGTATACAAAATTATAAAAATGTTTCAAAACTAATTATTTTCAATATTTGTCAGCAATATCTGTGTTGCATTTCCAACCCCATTAAAAAAACAACTATCATTAGAGAATGTTTTTACGTATTTAAATATTATTTTGTACATTTCTTCTTTACATTTGCCATTATTTTTGACATTTGTATGTATTTCTTATATTTTAACATTTATTCTTCAACCTCTGCTCCAAATTATTTTATGGAAATAGCTCTTATATCAAAAAATGCATCGATAACACAATACAGAAATAAACCACTCATACTGGGAAAGCACATATTTATTTTACTTTAGTTTCAGTTTTAAAATAATTGGACCTATCCCACAACATGGTCATTATTTTATCCATGCATCATTTTTCCTTCTCATGACTTTGTTGCAAAACTATCTAAGCTATCTACGATTATATATATCTACACACACACACACACACACATATATATATGTGTATGTGTGCGTGCTTGCATTGCATACGTGCACGTGATTATGCGGAGCCGTGACTGTTCAGGGGATATAACAGTATGAATGGCTGTCGACGGTTTAAGTGTTAGTGCTCCTACATG
>BMAW01014830.1:706989-800649 GCA_019974015.1 Nephila pilipes
GTGAATACTTGGGGAGAAAGCAATAAAAGAATTCACCATTTCGCCTGTTTTAACCTGGACGCTGGTAGAAAGGGAACTGCTCTGCCATCTATCAACATAAAATTAAACTTCGCTTTGCAGTGGTAAAAGATTTTAGCTGTTGTTCGTTTGATATAAAAAAATAAAATTTTCTCCAATCATCGTTAAAATTAAACCTTTTGTATTCATCAATCATTCAATGAAAAAAAAAAAAAGTCATCTATTTTTTTCAATTTCATGAGAAAATCAATAACTCAAAATCACAAAAAAATACCGCAATATAGTAAATATTTTAATGTCATAGCGATAACATGATTCGAAATCTTATTACCCAGTATATATATATATATATATATATATATATATATATATATATGGGTGGGTGGATGGATGAGTGTACAGGTTCTAGGCTTACAATATCAAGTATCCATTAAGAAAAAAAAATTACGATACCTGACCATTTTACTACTAAAATAGGAAGTAAAATATGGATTACCTTTAAAAGTGTTCAATTCATATAAGCACAATATCAATAAAGATATTACTAACATTAATTTCAAAATTAACGATGGCACAAAAATTAATGGAATGAAATACATAACAGTAAAAATCCTTCATGTCCTGTGAAGGATTTCTTTAGGACATTTAGATAAAGTTCCCAGTATTTACGCTATTATATGCAAATATTACAACAATAAAATGTTTAATAATTTTCTAGAACAGAATAATACTTTCACAGAAAATAAAAATTATGATACTGAAATTAATAATATAATTGCACTTATTGTGTAAAAACACTTTTCAAATTATTATTATTAATTGTCCTCATATGTTTTAAAACCTTAATTTGATACAGAGTTTATTAAATTTAAAGTGGTTACAAATGGTTTTAATACATATTTAACAAAGGCAGATAAATTATTATAAACACTGTAACAGGAAACTATATATATATATATGTGTGTGTGTGTGTGTGTGTGTGTGTATGTGCGTGCGTGTATCTGTGCGTGTATCTATCTATCTATAATAAAAAAATATTTGAGATATTATTAAGCAAATTAAAAACACAAGAGAAATATACTCTATACATAATTATGATTTTGAAAATCTTTTTAATTCAACATACATAGAGCATTTTATAAAGGTACATTAAATTATTTTTAAAATGTATATTATAAAAGTAGTATTTTCTATCATGAAAAAATTAATTATTTATTTATTTAATGCTTATATAAAATTACGTTAAATTTAATGAAAAAAATATAAACGTATTCAAGATATGCCATAAGAAAAATCCGCAAGAAGTTAAGAAAACATCAATTACATTTTATGAACATATTTATACACATAAAAATGATTTTATTATTTTTAATAAATCGATGATTAGATTACGTTATAATAATGAGCCTGAAGAGAGAGAGAGAGAGTTGCCTAATTTACTTTTTTTTTTCTTTAAGTTTAATGAAGAATAATAAAATCAAAATGTTTACAGATTATTTTGTAATTAATTTAGGGAATATAGGTCATATAATTTGCAGCTTTTTTTGATAAATGTGTTTCTTTAAATTTTCATGTTGATAGAGTCCCTTTCTGGAATAGTAATATTCAATTCTATGTGTATTTCTAACTTTTCTGGGCGAGCTTGGCGCTCTGGAAAGTGGCACCCATTGTGTTTATATAATCCATGAGATAAATGGATTGGCAAATGGCACCACATCACAATCGTATGATATCTATATAAAAATTCAACATGTTTTGTACTAACATAGGATTTCGGTACATACAAGCTGTATACATCTTGCACATAAATTTAATTTCGATTAATATACTTATTATTATCTCACATTATCAAATTATATGTATTAGGCAGAAAATAATCTAGAATATTATTATATATCTTTTGTCTTATTCTTGTTTAATTGTGTTGTTAAAATATAGTTCCCTAAGTTAAGCCTCTCTATACTTACTTTTAGCGTTTGTTTGTATGCGTGGGTTGTAAGTTTCAAATTATATTCATGCTTTAATAAGATATGTTTCTAAACTCCTAATGATTATTGCGTTATTTCTCCCTTTTTATTTCGAATAAACTTATATTGGTATTCCAAAAAGGAAGATTTTTAATTAATAAATATTGTTATGTATCATTAGATCATTGATTGATTCTAACGTGTTAAAAATAAAGGTCCTAATATACATTCTAGTATTGTATTTATTCTAAACCATCCGAAAATAAATGTGAGTAGTTAAACTGAAATTAAGTATTCCAGAATTATAGTATCCTTCAGGAATAAACACTTTTTATTTATCAGGCTGCTTCTGTTTTAAAAAATAAAGCAACATTGGATTTCAATTATAATTGAATTATTTTCAGTTTTATTCATGATACAATTATTACTTTGTAACAGTTATATACAATGATTCAATGATTTAGGATTTAAACTATTATAGTTTTGTACTTATAACTTTTTGTTTGTTAACGAAATCCATTAATTATAAGTTGATTTTGATATTTTTAAAAAAATCAACAATACTTAAGTAAATGCAGTAATCCTTCTAAGCCTCCTGAAAAAGGAAAGTGAATATGTAATTTACATATACAATTTTAAATTAATAATGAATTACTAGCGTTAAAATTTTCCAGAAGTTTTATTATCTTTCTTTTGCTTATATAAAGTAATGTTTTTAAATCAAATACAACGTATTTCTGTGTTTTAATATAAAATGAAATACAGAAATTGAAATTCTGACTATGTGAATAAGAGACGCATACATAAGCATATATTAGTGAAAATCTATATGATTTATTAAAATATATAAAAAAAATTGCAATCTCTTCTGTTATGTTGTCTTGATTCTTGTTTCTTTCAACACCAGAACCTCGATTTTACTTTGAAGTCAACACGGCACAAGCATTCCTTTTTTTTTGAAAATATTACTTTTCTTCTTAAAGTTAATTAAAGTGATTAAATTGTGTAAATAAACATTTTACAAAAATCAAGTCATTTTATATTATATCTCAATTGTCTTACAAGTCCATTGAATAATAAATATTCAGTTCGGGATTTTTATGCATGCACGTGATTCATTGGATTGTAAATAAAAATATATCACATATCGAAAAAAAGGGTTGGATAATATGCTCTGCTTTATCCAAAGGTTAAAATTTATACACACACGCACGCAAGCACACACACACACACACAGAATATATATATATATATATATATATATATATATATATATATATATACAAAGTGCGGCTATTAAATAACGAGACTGAAGTTGTAAAACATTTTATTTTAATATCATACATATTTACTTATAGTCACCTTTAATATATACTCCTCCTCTATCCCTACAATGCTTCATGCAACTCTTCCATTGTTCGAAACAGTGCTGGAAGTTTTCGTCTGTTACAACCTATATATATATATATATATATATATATATATATATATATATGTATGTGTGTGTGTGTGTGTCTATATATATAAATGTATATGTCTCTGTGTGTTTTGATTTGAATACAAAATAAGTTATCTTATTTATTCTGTGTGAATTAATGTTGAAGTTCATAGAATAGAATAAAAAAAATCTAGATATACTGCACCAGACATTTATTTGAATTTTTGTGACATTTTTTTAAAATCACATAAAGAAACACAAGATGCAAAATTTCAGGGTTAAACTATTAAATATTATATACCAATCCAATATGTATTATAGCTGAAGCATGCTGTGATTCGCTCCACCAAGTCAATGAGTTAAAAGCACATAACTTAAGAAATGTGAGACAATGATGATGAAACACCAGAAAGTCAATTATAATATGAAGAACGGTGTTTGAGATATGAAAGGAAGGATGTCAGATTAAGCTGTGAACATTTAGATCCAAAATACATAAAAATTTTGTGTTTAAATTAAAACCACGTTCTTTAAAAAAAAAGTACATTCTGAAACATCTTACTACTGTTGTAAAATATCTAAAATTTGCATCAATTTGTTAAAGAATAATCTAAAAGAAAAGGTCTTGTTTTCAACATTTTATTCTGCGTGTATAATTTCTTATTTTATCATCATCATGTAGTATTGTAGGAATGAAAAAACTGATGTATAATAATTCTTCAAAAACAGTAAGACTTTAATATCCTAAATATAAACAAATATCTTGAAACAAAAAGATGTAAAAAAATGTATCAGAATTTATTAGTCAATTAAAAAATGGCTTAGATTGCATTTACTTTTACTTAAACGTATATATATAATATAAAGTAAATACTCGTATGAAAATCATTGTCAAAACTGATCAATAATTTTTTTTTTTTTTTTGATATTATAGAATCTTTCTGAGTAGATGTAAGAATATGGCATTTCAAATATACGATGTTTAAAAACTTTTTAATATTTTTGCATTAATTATTCATTCAAATTTAAAAATTTCTCAATATATAAACCAATAAATACTACCAGAAAATTTAAACAAATATTAAAATAACTTTTAACATATTAAAAATCTAAACATTACTGAAACAATCTTATTGAATTAAATATTGAAGATCAGTAGTAGAGAAACATTTTCCTTAATATTAGAAAGTCAGTTAAATTAGGACGGTTTCATAATTATAAGAAAGTGCAAGCCAAATAAATTTGAAGCCGTTATTTTATATTGTTGATAGAAGAATTATTTAATATCTTTATGCTACAGTAATCCAAAATTAGAATTTATACACGTGTACTCAAACAACAAGACAAAAAAGTTGTGTGATAATTTCTCATTCAATTAAAGAAGATGTATAAAATGTTATATTTTTTAAGAAAAATTAAAGATTTAAAACCAATTAACTGGAATAATAAAAATACATATTTTAAAAATAAATTTATCTTTAAATACGAAATGCTAAAATTTTTTTTGCTTTGTTATTTTCCAAGTGCAAATAAAAGCGAACCATTTTGGAAATTTCACCAAATGTATTTAATAAAAAATGTTCACATCACATTTGAACAAAATCATTAAATAAAGTAATAGTTACTCGTAATTTTTTCCATGATTAAAATAACTTAATTCACTTATTTAATTTTATTGCTGTGGTTGATATTTTTATTCCAAAATTTTTGTTTGGCTAACAAAAGATTTTTTTTTAATTATTTCGTATTTTTTCCCTTTCATCAGAAGTTTCATTCTTTGACAAACTCTTAAACATTGTTTTTTTAATTTTTAAAATTTACTATGCAATGTTTCTAACATTTTTTTTTTCAAAATACGTAATTCGTGAGAAATTCCTGTACATTTTAGGAAGATTCGTTTAAAAGTATGGATACAAATATTTCCATCTTATAGATATTCAACTGTAGAAGATTATGAATTATTTCTTAGCTATTATTTGACTGCTAATGAATACTGAAATTACTAATTTGCCATGCTTTTTGAATAATTTTTGAGCTGCACTGTTTCGATGACCTCGAATAAATGAAAAAAATAAATTAATAAGCTGACTTGGTACCTTTGTTATCCTTCGTTGACTGAGTATACGAATAAATTAATAAAATGACAGCAATTTGTATAGATTATACACATTTTTTAAATTTTAAAGCAAGGTTAATATTACATAACAATAAAAAAAAATTAAAATAATAAAAAAATTGTGGGCTTCATCTCTTTTTGTATAAGAATATATGTAACGAACGCATGTCCCCTCTCGTTCATTACTTAGATTCATTTGTTCTATCCAAATAAGTGTTCCTAATATTTAAATTTCAGTGAAACATCGAATAAATAGACAAGTAAGGCTTCAAATGAATATTTAACAAGACAATCAGCATTCAATATTTAGATTATACCTGTTGGAGATACCCTCACGAGTACTTAACAAAAAAGGTATGAGAATGTCTTACTTAACTGACCACTTTTAAAGGTGGATCCGAATCAGAATAGAAACAATATCATTTTAAATAATTCTTACTCTGGCCTTCAATTTACAATTTAACCTCCTATCTCTGCATCTCTTCTTTTATCTTATTCACTAGATGAATTGTATTTTTCATAGTTAGAAGTTGAGTTGTTGGAAATAATTAGCTGTTAGAAAATATCCATAAGGGTAGCTGAAGGGACGTATATCACATATTGCTACATACACCTCTTCTCGTTACAATTGCAAGAATAATATAATTCTAATAGAGCATAAGTAAGGTGAGGTTAACAAACTGAAAAGTTGGGTTGTAAAAAATGAAAGGAAAATAAACAATTTGTAGGGTTTATCTATTTTGGAATCTGAAAACATATCCTCTCCATTCAACTGGAAGAATTTAACATAATTCTAACGTAGCTTAGATTTTCAGTAGGGCTAACAGATTTAATTTTTATTATTTATTTTTTGTAATTACTAATGATATGTATTAATATATCCGTATGAATATTTAAAATTATTTTGATAGACATTATATTGGTCTTATCAACTTATATTGTGTATCAAAAAGGATATACATTTTTTTTATTTAAGAAATTGGCTCTAAAATGTGTGCATTACTAAAATAATCTTTAGGAATGGTTTACATCAGATACTCTTACAAACACTACTTGGTATTCTCAAGATATTTTCAGGTGCATGGATTCAATACATATGTGTCTCCTAACAGATGTTTTTTTAACATGAACAGAATGCAATTTTATTTTCAAATTTCAAATAGCTTTTGTGTTTGTACAAAATAAAATTGTTAAGGTGTTAATGTTTACATGTACTTTAAATGTTTATAAAAAATTAAAATACGTTTTCTAACTAGCATAAGTAAGAAATAAATAACTTAGTTAACAACAGTAAATAAATTATTAAACTAGCAAGAGTGATATCCTAAAATTCTGTTACAGAATTTGTATTTGTGTAAAAAATTAAACTTTTATATTTTACGTATCCAACTTTTATCTGAGTATCTAACTAATATCAGTTTAAAAATATCTAAGAAATCAATAACGATTATTTTAATAGTAGAATATATCAGGACAAATAAATTCTATTAAAGTTTACATATATTCACCCAGTTTCATTTTTAAAACGCAATTCTTAGTTTGTAGCTTGCTAGAAATAAATGTAACCTAAATTTTGAAAATGTCTCATTTTATTTATTTTATTGAGGGGACACATTACTCTTTGAGAAATTTTATTAATTTTATATTTATAAAATTTCTTTTATGCAAAATATTTGAACACTTTTATGCAAAATATTTGAACACACATAAAATATGTGCTTAAGATAAATTTCCTTTTTAAACAAACAATTATTTAAAATTTGAATTTTTTTCAACTTAATTTCTTAGAAGTGTTTGTCCTAATTATGTACATGAGTTAAATTATACCATTGATATTCATAGTTTAACAATTGTTTTCCTGTCCCACTCTAATGAAAACGGTAAAAAACTACTATATCTAATTTTAAGGAATTTTTAAGAAAGTAATTACTTATTTAAATCCTTATCTCCTGCACTGAATTAACAACCATGCTATGCAAAACCATTGGGAAAAAATGGAAACGTTATATAGATTACAAAAAAAAAAAAAAACATTTTAAGTAATGACAGTCGATAAAAATAAAAAGCTGAGAAAAAACAGTTTAAAATTTTGAAGGTCAATGAAATGACTTAGTACACCGTTAAAGAAAATTTTAATAACTCTTTTAATTCAACACCTAGAGTTACGAAAGTTTGCATATACACTGAGAAAATTAAAATAAGGTAGTAAAATATTTTCGATAAGTTGGTCATTTTCAGAGTATTATATTCCCTTATGACAAAAAAAAAAGAACAAAAAGGTTTTTTATTTGACAGTGGTATAATTACTTTCTCCTACTTCAGAAAAACAGCTTTACGTACTACTTAAATGCGTAACAAACCTCAAAATTCGATATCAAATATAATAATCTGAAAATCCAACAATATTCACTTTTACAGCAATTCCTAATGCCGATTTTGATGAGGGAATTAATTTTTAAGTATGAGAATGCACTTCATTAATATATTATTCTGATAAGATTGATGAGGAAATCGAAGAGAATAAATAAAATTGAAAGAAGTTGAAATGCTAATAAACCTTAAGCAATTCACATTCTTTTAAACGAAGCATTTCCTTTTCAGAAAATAAACTTATTCTTGATTGAGGCGTAATAAAATGCATGTAGCAATACTTCGATATTCGCAATAATACAATATAGTGTCTACTTTTCTATAGAAATACTTTTATATGCATACATAATTCAATAATTGCTTTGTACAACCTATTAATCAGATGTATATCTTTGCAAAAATGTGCTTCAAACTGTTGCCATCTAAAGAGAAGTAATTTAACCTTGAGGAATTCAGTATAAATTTCGTGGCAACATTTTGACAGATAATGGAAGAGGTAGAGAATCTGTCAGAACTTCGGCAACGCTGCTGAAATTGTTTAATGGAATGTTGGGGAAGCCATTAGACATCGAGTTTGTTTAATGGATGGATAGTGTGTTGTTCAGTTTAACTATTACTTTCGAATACGAATGAGCTTTGGGATGCTCAAGACACAGAAAAATATGTTTTCTAATTCCATTATCGGTTTTGTTGATTTATGATGAAAGTGGAAGCGAAAATTCGAGTTTTTAATGTACGTAGTGAAATGGCTAAAAAATTAACAAATCTAATAAAATATTTATTTTAAATATGAAAGTGCCTTTTCTTTAATTACTTTTGAATGCAGGTTTCTTTGTAAACTTCTTTTGAAGAAGATTAGGATGATGCATTATTCTTTGATCTTGAATTTAAATTTTTATTCTTTGTTAATTTATTTGCTAAAACACTAAGCGGTGCTTTGTTAATAACTTATACTTAAAGGGTTTATTTGGTTTTCAGATTTTCCTTTTTTAATCTTCTTTAAGTAAAAGTATAAAATTATTTGTTGTTAAGGAATTTTCAATGTATTCATAGATTATATTGTTCTTTATAAGAATCTATCAAAGATTATTTCTAAGAATACCTAAAACTAACACTATACAAAACGATGCATCACGTGTTTAAGTATTTTTCTTTGTTTATTACATTTTTCATTTTGCAAATTATTAATAATTTGCGGAGGCTCTCTTCAATAACAAAAAAGCCAGAAGTTGAAACATTATAATAACTAGACCGACTGGTAGTCCTTTTTTGTTTTGTTGATAAGAGTGCTGTAAAAAGTGACCGGACAACCTTTCCTTGGGCCCAGTGGTCAAGATTTCGAAACGAAGCCGATATCTAAGGCCAACTGTTCTCCCATATCTTGGGATGGAAAAGCATCTCAAATGTGATTGCTAAAAGGACTTGGAACACTAGATAGTAGCACAGCCGATAACTAATGTTTGCATATATACCTGATGCAAAAGCCTTCTTCTGTGTGTCTAAGTAAGACCACTGGACATAAATCACAACCAGTGAAAAACTTATGGCGCACACACAACTAGAGAAGTAACAGTGCTTAACTCAAAGCAGCCGATGGCGTCAAGTGAAAACTGTATGAAACGAAACTCTATACAACAGGGAGAAGATGCATATCTGTTGCAGTAATGTCTCGAAAAGCTACCTTCTCTACAAATATCGTTCAGAATGCTGCTCATCGTATCATCTCGGTGATACTGGAGGCGGAGTATGCGGTAGTTCACCTCAACTCAATGCGGTACAACTCACTCAAGGTCTTTCTCCTAAAGATGGGTAGAAAAACATCGTTCTCGTTCATATCAGTTGACCATCTCCCAGAATATTTAATTAAGTTGTCTTAACTTCTAGCGTTATTGAAGAAAGTCAAAGCAAGGGGTTAGATGTTATTAAATTTAATAGCAACCTAAAATATTTAGTAATATAAATGTATTAAAATAAAATACAATAATGTTTTTGCATAAATTACCTTTAAGAAGCAATGTAATTAATATTAATCAATATCAATATGTATTCATTACAATCAATGGCGATTCCAGGTGAGGTATATCCACCAGAGGCATGCACTCTTCCCCGTCTTAATTTCACGCATATTTACTTCAAAATAAACACAGGACCGAGATATCAATCCTACTATACCTTTTTAATTCTCACTTTCAATTTGATTGTTGAGTTAATATTTAGTTTATTTTTATATGACAATAAGTAAGCATGAAAAACAAACGAAATAAACACAATCAAGTCTTATGAACAAATTTATGAAAAAAAAATTGCACCTCATTCGATTTTGTGCTACCCTTTTGGCTTTTCTCTAGATTCGCCACTGATTATTATTGCCATAGAGCTCCCGTCAGCCATTTTGTGTTCCTGAATAATATGTTAATCCTATGGGGTTTTAAAATAACTGCTATATTCTCACACATAGAGTATAAAATTTATCTGAAATATATTTAAATGGATTCAACTAAATGGAAAGGAAGATTTCTAGATGTTTACATTCGTCCATATTTTTGAGAAAGTATTCTTATCTATTTTTGTGCTTCGTCAGTGGATTTTGAAATTTTGAGATGTTTAAGAATACTTATTAGATTCGGAAGGAAAATGGAATCAGACATTTCATTTTTTTTTCTACTCTTTTGAATGTATTTTTTAGCATTCAAGTAAGCCTATAATTCCGAAGGTAAATAGATGTTATGCAGGAATAACATGACAAATATGAATTTAAAATTGCTGGTAGACAACAAAAAAGTACATTATTATCATTGAATAAATCTCAGTTAAAAAGTCGTACTCAAAATCATACACCTGTTTCTATCGACCTTTATTTATTTATTTTTTATTTCTTTGCTGAATTATATATGAGGCTTGTTTGAAAAGTAAAGCTTCCATAGTCATAACTTTTTTTATTAGTCACACGATTTTTAAGAATCACAGTGTGCTAGAGATATATATTTCTCTATATAACGCATTAAATTTTTTTTTATAATCAGGTGTCGTTGATATGCTGTAAACGAAGAACGTGCTGACTCACATGCATAAGAAGTTTTAGAAGTGATGGTTATTCCTCACGACCCTGTACTCAAAGACTTGTATATCTTCTCAAAGATGAAAACGAAACTTGAGACACCATAAACTCTCTGACAATAAAATGAAAGCCACGAATAAAGCCTGTTGTCGACAGCTACCACCAGTAGTCTACTCACCCGGGTATGCCCAATTAGTTACTCGTTGGTACCAGTTTGTTGGGATACGAATGGAGAATATATTGGAAAGAAAATAGTACATTTCATAGAGGATGCAAGTCGCTTTCAGATACAACAAGAATTGTGTGTCAGGTAAATAAAAACTGTTAAGAATATCAAGACATTAGTTTTCAGAGTTAAATCACATCACAAACTCATACATATGTATGTTACATTTTCTTAATTTATTACTTTTTGAATTACAGTTTTTTATGTATTTTCAATTTTGCAATTCACTATTTAAATGCTTCCTAAAAAAAATTTTTCTACAAATTTTTTTTCTTTAGAATTAGTTATGAAAAAGTTTGATAGATGGCGTTGCTATATTCTGTTTCATTGTATTTTAAAATTTTCTAATAAAACATTTTTATGTCTCTTACGACATCCGTTTTTATATTTATGATTTTGCAAAGTTTTTAATTGTAATTTTTGTTTCAGTATTCTTAAATGCTGAAACTTCTGTTTGCTTCTGATTTTTGGTAGGATATTTCTAGAATTAAGTATTTCGATTCTGGCAAAATTAAAAAGAGAAAGAAAATTTTTGAGTCAAATTTCAGCATTTTACAACGCTTAACATTTTTACTACATGTGCGAAAATGGTTGGTGTTTAGTTACGAAGCATGTTTTTGACTCGTTTTTATGCTTTTTCAAGCATTTCGCTTGAAATAAAGCATTGGTGAAAATATAAAGAGAGTAAACATCCTTTTTAAATTAATTTTTTTTTGTAAATTTTTAAATTTGTTTGCATTTCTTATTACTGTTTGTAATATTAATACACGTGGGGTGTTTTACTTTAAGAAATATCTTGATATTTCATCTTATTTTTTTTTGATTTTTCATTTGTGGTATTTGGTTTTAAGAGTTTTCCACTTTTGTGTTTCTTTTAATTCTCTTTTGGATTTAAATTTTCAGAATTTTTTCAATTTATATTTTTGGTGTTACAACAATTTTAATAATATATTTTGTTAATGGGGATAGTAGGACTGTAATTCCAGAATAGCCCTACTTAACAGACTAAAACATGATAGAACATTAAATGCATTATTTTCCATTCTTATACTTACAAAAATATAATATAATGTAATATAATTCAGCACACAGGGACAATAATTCAATTTTTTAATTCGTTTGAAAACAAATATGAAGAAGAAATTTAATTACTGCTGTCCTTTAAATAACTAGTAACATTCTGAATTAAGCATTCTATAACTATTAAGATGATATGTGACATAAATAACATGCTGTTGTATATTAATTCCCTGTAACATACATATATATTTTAAAATTGAGATGATAGTCATTGAAATATTCTTATTCATATGCAATGAATGTACTATTTCTGATCTCTCTGGAATATTTTGGAATATTGAGACTAAAATTCCTATCTTATAAAATTATTTATTTTCAGCATACTTTTCGCAAATAATTGCTTTAATTTGATTGTTATATTAACGACGTACCCAAAAGTGACACTAAGGCTATTGGTGACGGACCCCGTAATTTTTAGCCTTTTTTAAGAGATGAGGACGACACATGAGCAGGCATCTCCCACTCCAAACTTTCTCACCAAGTCAATGCAAAGAATTGAAAATGTTCTGAAAGACTCTCTAACTTTATAGATTCTCTAGTTAATTTTTCATATAATCCCTTAAAATTTTAAGAACAAATCTTAGTTATGAGTTTTAAAGAATTTAAAACTTTCAAGGAAACACTTTATTATAACTTCAGGGATAAGTTCTCGAATACTAACTTGTGAAAATATGAATTCAGATCCGCTGCCCCCCCCACTGCATATCATCCTCTCTATTGACTGATTCAAATGGGAAATAAATCATTTCAAGACATTTTCTAACATTTTAAAAAATTAGAAATCCTAAAATGAAGGAGAAAGAAAATCTCAGGAAAAAGAAATATAGATTTTCATCTGAAATTCAAAATTTTGACATAGGCGTTTTGAACAAAAACTGCTGTTCGTATGAATTGCTGTGTATATGCGAGAAAATGACACTAACAAACGAAAGCATTCCTTTATTATTATGAATAATATATGATATTTTTACTAAAAAAATTGATTAATCTTAATCGGTTTTCATAAAACAAATGCAGTAATTTCAATAAAGTTCTGAAAATCCTCAAAGATATTGAAGAATTTATTCTACTTTCTAGCAAATATTTATTGAAACATATACAGTATTCTTTCAGCTGCTTATACACATAATAATCACCAGAATTGAAGCTCGTTCTTATACTACGAAACCAATTTCTACTTACAGGTGTCGAAGAAATTTCTCACTTGCGGGTATCAATGCATTGGCTGCACCGTTGATCTCTAAGCAGGACCAATTCAGACAAAATATGTCAGCGAGGAAATGTCGCGACTACATACAGACGGCTGTCACAACGCAGATTCCACTCTCAGGCAGCGGATTTCACCAACACCGGTGTGCAGAAATTAGTCTCACGAAATGATTCGTGCTTTGATTCAAGTGTTCTTATGTTGAGAAGTAGCTGAAAGAGAACTGTACCTATTTCAGTTAAGGGTTCTAAGTTAGTTACTTTTTGTGTCTCTTTGCGGCCTCCTGGAAACTTACTTTTTGGGTGAACAGAATTCTACTATTGGTTGGCTTTCTTAAAGCAGTTCCTTCACCAATTATTTTACAGAAAAAAGAATCCATATCGTATCACATGATGCGAATTTACAATATTACAAATAAAAAGTTTATATCTTAAGTCACATATATCAAGATAAATTTTACTCTATCATTCTTTTAGCAAAAGATAGAGAGAACAAACACACACACGCACACAAAGTTCAGAAAAGACCCATTTAAATATACAACAGTTAGAAAGTGCAAGTAATATGTTTATTTATTAGTAGTATATTAATATGCCTTTAATATTTCAAAATATTTCATCATTGAAAACAGATTAATAGCTTAATGATTGAAAATTACATGCTTTCAGTTCCATATGTGTTAGAGAATTGAATATATTATCCTAGAAATTTGAATGGGAATTACGAATGACTCCTTACTTAATCTGAAAGATAATACTGAAGTGTAATAAAACTGCTTTCAAAGATAAAAGTTTTAAGTAATAAAGATAAAAGATAAAAGTCAATTAATGTTTCATTATCAATAAAAAAGCTATCTAATTTTCTGTTAAAAAAGAGTTTTTTTAGAAGTCACGTCAGTCAGATATAAATACTATCTCAATCGTATTTATTATTTAGACAACTATTTGATAAATATTTAAATGCGCGTGTATTGCCCATGGTAGAAGCTCCCAAAATGCGTGTCATGGAATTTCATATTTTTATTTTTCACTTATTTCATACAAGAGATAGGGTGTCTTGAGAAAATTTAAGTTTAAAAAGGGTGCTGTGAATTTGTTTGAAAACCACTGGTCTATGGATTATTAACCTTAAACGCTTAAAATTCTTTTTTATAAATCTATACTAAGAGATGGAGGGAGTGTAGTTAAATCATTACAGTACGAGCATAATAAAAGAAAAAATGAATGTAAATCTGGATTAAAGGAATGAAAGATAATAATAAAAGGTTGATGAGAGAGAGAGCATAAGACAAAAAAATATGTGTGAACCTGGATTAAAGGAATGAAAGATAATAATAAAAGGTAAATGAGGGAGGTAATAGAAATATATTCCTACATTTTTTTTACCGTATTAATTTTTACAATCATTCAAGGAATATTTTTCTAAACAGTCCTCCATGTGTTGCGAACGGTTCCCAGGACATGTTAAATAATATGATGATGTATCTTTGCGGCCTCAGACAATTCGTTTATTGGAGCATCCATAGATCAATCTTTCTTTATTTCCAGAACTGGAAATGTATAGTGTATTGTCATGTCGCGTTTCCTTTTCGAAGGTTCTGGATGACCTTGAAGTTTCCTTTGCATATTCGAAAATCCCCTCTCAATTCCTCATCAACGCTTTACAAATCTGAAATTATTTAAGGGCATTTTAGGTTTTCCTTTGCAAAGAAAATAGGCATTAACTGCACGAACCTCTAATTTTTAAGACGTCGTTTGGTGATAGTTTGCAACAGTTAATTGCTTTTTATCGCGGGCCTGTATACTTACGGATGTACCTTTCATAACAGACATGTTTCCGTAATGGAGCTTTCGAAAGTTTCAGATTAATATAATGAACAGCATTTATGTGTCTTTTAAATAAGATCATGCACTCACTCACTCAGGAATGGCACATTACACCAGAGTAGCACCTTTCGTTTTCAATTTAAACGAAATTAGGGAGTTTAGCTTTTTAGTTTAGTTATTATTAACGTCGCACTAGAAGCAACACGAGGGCTATTGGCAACGGAACTCGTAATTTTGAACCACGGTGTCAAGTGATGAGGACGACACCTGAGCTGGTACCCCTCTCTCCTAACATCCACGCCAACGGGAGGACTTTGGACCTAGAACCGATTTAACGTGTATCAGCCCCGGCTACACGGCGGGTCTTTAGCGGCCAAGGATCGAACCCGCGACTGAACGAAAAACGGCCGGCCACGAATCCGAAGCCATGACCACTAGGCTACCGCGGCCCTCGAAATTAGGGAGAATGACATTTTGTCCATCTGCCCTATTTGTTATGAAACAGTTGCAGAGAAATGAAAAATATATATATTGGTTAAAACTGAGTTGAGGGTTGAATTAGAATAGCAATATATATTGATTTTATTTAATCAAGCATATATATATATATATATATATATATATATATATATAAAAATTGTGCTAAAAAATTTATTTTCTATGCAGGAATGCACGCTTATACGCTTGCTAAATTTAAAAAGATTTTAAGGGGCTAAAAAGTTTGTAAATGGAAAGAAATAGAAAAATATTCAAGTTGATTATTTTTTTTAAAACAATCTGCTTCAAAGTGTTTTTATATAGAAATGCATTTTCACATAATAAGAGTTTTATGATGATTAAAATGAGATTAAAACAATGTGTATAAATAAATATGGGGTAAAACCGCTCAAGTTAAAATGTGGTTGGAAAATAAAGAGATATAATTTGTCTTGATTGGAATATGTTCAGGAAAAACGTAACGATAAAAAAATAATTTCCATATTTCATTCCCTTAGAATTTTCTATGAATTTTAAAGAAGTATTTAGAACATATTTATAAATAATTAATAAGATAATTTGTAAGTACTTTTTTTAGAATTATTTAATACGGATAAAGTTTTAATCACAAATATTGATTTTTTTTTTTTTTTTTGATTTTCATTGAACTGAAATAAATATTTAAATATTATTTATGTATAAGTATATGATACAAAGACTAAATTTGATCAGATTATTTTTACACCATAAATAAAGAATTGGCTTTCATCATGGATTGGTTTAATTTGGTTTTATTAATGTCGCACTAGAAGCAACCCAAGGGCTATTGGCGACAGACCTCCTTATTTTAATCCTAGGTCAAGTGAATACGACGACACCTGAGCTGGCACCCCCTTCTCCTAAGTTCCACATTACACCAACGGAAGGACTTTGGGCCATAACAGATATAACGTGCATCAGCACCGGCTACAAAGCGGGTCTTTTGTGACATCAAGGCTCGAATCCACGGATCGATGGAAACTGCCGGGCACGGGTTCGCGACCACAGCCACTAGGCTACTGCGTCCACGCTTTCACTATGGAATATTAAATGATGCTTTGAATACTATAGGAATGATATTTAATTTAAATAGCCAAATCTGGCTCCGCTGCGTCACTGTCTATGCATCACCCGAGCACCAAAAGCAGTCAGCCTCATCGGAAAAAAAAGACCACTAGAGTACAGCATGGTCATGATACTCGTACTTACCTAAAAAAAAAAAGGTAATCCTCTAAGGATTGAAGCCCGGCAGATTTAACAAGCATCAGCGTCACCACATGGCCATCGCCACAACGCAGATTGCGAGTTAGTGACAATGAAAATTTGGCTTCTTTATTTAGAATAGAGGTCTTAAACTGGGGTTTCTGCGGAGCCGTAGGGTTCCCTGGAACTTAGACAAGAGTTCACTTCAAATACACTCTGTATTAATCTCCATTCTTTGGCTCAAGCGAAGAATTCCCCACTTATTTGGTCACTTATATCACAATTTTTAAGGTATAAAATAAAATTGATGCCTCTCTTTTAAAATTGAAATTTTGGGGTGATTGCGTTTTGAAAGATACTGAACACTTTCCTAATTTGCATAATATTTTAGTAGACGGAAACGCTAATTTCGATAAAAATGTAAAAATTAGTTTGATCCAGCATTTACATTTCTTTAATATTTCCCTGTTTAAAAAAAATTATCTTGGATCCAAAATCCATCTCAAGACCATGACACCTCCAAACTCCAATAAAAGAAAGAGAACAACAAAATATATCGACCGACACTTAATTGAAACTAAATTTTAGTCAAATTGATATTATGCATTTTTGGATTGACATTAGAAAATAATATCTTGAAATCGCCAAAATAGCTGTGAATCATCAAAAGTCATATGTTTCAACATATGTATGCGAAAATCTTAAAAACAGATTGAATGCTGAAGATGGCATTAGGTTGCAGATTTCAAAAATTATTCCAGAAGTAAAAATACTTTGCAATAAAAAACAATCACAACTAATTCATTAAGTTTTTATTTTTCATTTTTATTACTTTGTTATAATTTAAAATATTTTTGCTGTTGTTCATGAAATATACTTTAGGATCCTCCCCCCCCCCGAAAAAAAAACTCAATTAGCTACCTTATCATTCAGTATCTTATTAATACGTTTCTGTAGTGATAAAATAAAGATGCAATAAAAATTTTGTAAATTTAGTAAGATAAAGCTTTCACAAAACTTATTTTTCTTCTCTTTGGTCAAGAGGTTCCTTCAAGAAAATGGTAAGTTCAAAGGGTTCTATGAAGTTTAAAAGGTTAAATACCTCTGACCTTGAATAAATATTGTAGCTGCTTTTGCACGCAGTAATACCAAGACGTTTTAATTTTTTGACGGAGGAAGAAAAAAGTTTTCCCTAAGCGTCTAAAGTTGTTTCCAAAAATAACTGCAATTGAAGATAATGACAGCGATGTAGCAAAAGGCTTGTAGCAAATATCTACAAAAATAAACGCTTTGTATAAATATTAATGAATTCATATTGTTATATACACATATTATATATGGCAACACTATTATTTATTCAAAATATTATTTTAAGCTAATTTCTCTGAAATTATTCTATACATGACAAAAAAATTTGTTATTCTTTCTCTCCATTTTATAGGAATTTTAATTGTTCCACTGAAAATGTGAATTTAAATGTAACATTTTATGCGCGCGTTAACTGTGCTTGTTCTTTTTCTTCTAAATTTTTTTTTTAATTAAGTAAAAGAGAAAATTTGAATAAATCAACATTTTATTGTTTTACACTAAAGAATCATGTACAAATAATTTCGGATATATGCTCAAGATCTGGATACGATCGTGATATCGTCATGGTCGCTATCTTATTGGACGGTGATGTTTCAAATGACTTGCAAATTAGATATCTCCTAAAAACGGCGCTGGTTGTCACGATTCAAACTTCTCCTGTTAGTATCGTATGGTAGTTTAGAAAGCGGACTGCCAGCTCGCATGACAATGGCTCCAAATTATAAGGTACGTTACTAATAGCCTCGTGTGGCTTCTTTACACGAGGGCTGACTTATACAAGTGTGACGTTAATAAATTAAAATTTGTAAGTAACACGAAATAAGACGTATCATAATTCAGAAAATAAGTGTTTTTTATGTTAATATTTTTAATAAGTACCAATTTTATTTGAAAATTTAGCCAGAAAAATTTTCTTTTAGGCTTCGAATCACAATGTTATAAAAGTTTTAAGATGATAACATCCACTATAACATACCTAAAATCGATTATTTGAATACTAGGTTTTGCATTTACGACCAATGCTTTTTTCAGTAGGAAAGAATGGAATATGTATTATTGTGATATCGGTTTATCCAATTCCTTTTTAGAAAACTATTATGTATGAAAAACACCCTAGTCATGGATTTCAGGTCAGTTCAATGAGGCATTCAGCACTGCGAAATTTCTATTGCAGTGCATAAAATGCAGAAAATCAATCATCTAGGATTGTAGGAAAAGGCCAAAAGTTTTATGTATGTATATAAACATTTGGCTTTATATATATATATATAATATATATATATATAACCTAATAATAATAAACCTAATAACATGTTCTTGGTTCACTCTACATCTTTATCAATAATAAAGGGAAACTAAATTTATCAGAGTCCTTTCATTATTTCATTAACATATTAAGCATTTGTTTTGGTATAAAGTTATTTTACAATTTGTAACAAGAACATAAGCTTTTTGTTCTCGTTTCCAGAAATATGTTTGTTTCTTTCCTGTAGTGTTTTTCGAACTTAAATACAACAAGTTAAAAATTTTATCATCCGTTATAAACGTCAATGTTTTTAAATTTGAAAAAATGGAATTTTGTACTACGTACTTTTACGGAAAACATTACTTTTTAAAAATCCATAAATGCTTTAACGTGATAATTTTTGAGACATTTTAATGGTTTTAATATTAAGGTTTAACTAAAAAGTAGTTTTAATATAAATGCATTCATATATAACCGTATAAAAAAACTGTATCTATCATTTTTCAAAGACAGCTAATTTTTGTTGAGTTAAAATCGATAAAAATATATCAATGTATACGTTTTAAGTTTCTGGTAATAGTTCCAAACGTTTGCTTTTCGCAGTATGATTTTAGTTCTAAACATAGATATTGTAATTTTTAATGCACAATTGAAGAGCTTTAAGGTTTTATATTTAAAATTATTTACTTTGGGGTATTTTTGCAAGCAATTACAATTAGAGTTTTTATGAATAAAAATGATCAATTATTCATCTTTAATTAAGCGTCTTACTTAGAATACTTCAATGTTATAATTTTCTATGTCATGTAAGAAACATATTTTACTATTTGGAAACAAGAATAAGAAGAAGATCAAAATGCAATAAAAACAAACTACAATCAGAAAGTATTATTTGTCTCTCATCACGACCAGTGCTATATCCATATTTATATTGCCATACTGACATTTTGTATAGAGAATAATATCTTTTACAATGTATACAATTTTAGAATTAGTATAACCTTAATCTAATGATGCATGTGGTGCATCGAATTAATTTTTATTTTTTCGATGTACTAATTCTAATTTTTATTTTTTGATAAACAGATTATTTTTCCTTATGTCATAGAGAACCCTCCTTTTCCTATAGATTATTGATTATTTATAAACATCACGATTGCGTGATTATTGTGAAGTTAAAAAACACTCAACCAATGCGAAGGCCATTGGAAGACCTGGAACTTACGAACCTCGGTCCAGTGACGAGGATGACACCTTAGCTGGCAGCCACTCTTTAGGACTCCAGATTGATACCACTAACGCAATTATATTCAATCCAAGGTTTATTAGCAATGGACCTCGCATTTTTAACCTCGATCAAGTTACGAGGACGTCACCTTAACTGGAGCTCTATTCGAATTTCCACGCCATTCAAATGTAGTACAAAACATGCGATTTAAGTGCTCAACTAATTTAAAATATAGCAGCCCCTCTATGTGAGGGGTCTTAAGTGGCATCAGGATTCGAACTCATGACTCGATGGAAAACTCGAACTCACGACGATGACCATTCTGTTACCGTCGCCGCTGCATGTAAAGGGTTATGAAACGATTACTTAAGTAATATCTGTTCAATTTACGCAAAAGTTTCCTATTTTCTTTATAAATTTGTAACGAAATTTATATTGTACTGCGTAATAAAGAGCGTTCACAAAATCTCAAAAAAAAAAAAAAAAATCAGTAATATGATTCACCTATTTACTAAAGAAACGTTAAAAATGAGGAAATATTAATATGAATATACTATACACAAATCAATAACTAATTTTTTACTTCATTCTCGCTTAAAAATTGATATTATTTATATTACAGGACTGACACGCTCATATTCATTATAATTTGTTTTTATGTACGAAATCGTTAAATAGGCATAAATGGTAAAACTTTATGTACAATATATACGCTCAACATTTTTGTACTGTTAATTATTTTAAACTTATGAAGAGTTTAATTCATTTACATTTCACCAATACTTTTATATTCTTATAATCCATTTAAATTTTACCCTCTAAATACCCTTATGTTTCTATTTTACAATGCTCTATCAATACGATGATACAATAAGGTAGCTTTCAGAAACAGTAAATGAAGTTTCTAATTCATAATTTTGAAGGTAACAGACAACATCCTACTAGTAAAACTTTTAAGAGATTTTCTCATAAATTCATATAAAGCTCTTCAATATACATAGTCAAATGTTCCATCTATCCTTTTTACATGATTAACAAAGTTTGCTACGCACTGCTTCTAAGAACCTCATGAAATACCCATGAATCACTCCTTAAATCGGTATTAACACTTTCCCATTCGTTAAACAAACGACAAAGAACTGAACGGCTATTAATAAGCAATTTATCATCTGCGATAAGCTATCGTTAATAGGATACCCAATACTCCTCTTGAGTTTCACAACAACTTGGGACAGAACAGGATAAAAGCAAAACAAAAATAATAATATAAGAAGTAACGCAAGGGCAAGAGGTATAGCAATAACATTCTCTATTCGAAGAAAGAATAAAAAGCACAAAATGAGCGCCATTGTTTATCGGTAGTTGTCGAACTTTCGTCTTTTTTATGTGTTGTTCCCTATATGTTTCTTTCTTTTTTTCCCCCTTCTTTTTCTTCAGCACACAAGATTCAGGGTGCGACCATGCATTGGGTCATTCGATCACAGCTTCTATCGGAACCTTGCTGTTGCAAAACAAGAAGGATTCTCTATTCTTCTTCGACAGAGCGTAAGAAACTCGATATATAAGTTCTTTCGACTAAACCAAAAATAATTGCGAGGGAACTAGGAAGGGAATAACGAGGCGAATATGTAGAGAGATAGGTTTAGTGGGACTCTCTTTGGACAGACCATGTGGAAATAAGGAACCGCAGAACATATGAATGCAACGACTCGAAATTAGGTTTGCTTACTTTAGTTTCGATTTAAGTATCCAAAGACTTGCAATGTAACTGAAATAGACTTACGTGAAGTCAAGTACACTAACCAGGTACACATAGAGAAATTTTATTAAAGTATCAAACATATTAATACAAAGTATAAAATCTGGGTCTCTGTACGCATTTTTTTTCTATACTATATTTAACTAAGCATAAAATATAAGTTCTTTTTAGCTTTGAGCGCAGTTTTTGTTCCAAAGCGGATTATTTACTTATTTTCATTACAATATGCTTATGAAATTAAGCAAGTTACAATTATATTTAAAAATTTTAAAATCATGAATAATATATTTATTAGATATTATAATTTTGATTTTTGGCATGAATGAAAAAGATTTAAATGATTTGTATAAAATTTGCGATTAAGTAAATTATTTGTTTTTTCATTTTGAGATACTAAAGAGTTAATGTAGAAATTCTATAAAAATATTTTTATTATGTTATTTACGGATGTATTAGTGCACACTTTTCCATCATGTAATTTTAAATAGAAGTTAGTACGAATGTATTTAAGTGTTTAACTCGAAAATGTCATTATCCAAAACTTAAAAAAAATAAATACAGTGATACAATCTATTTTATTCAGCTCAGTACTAATGGAAGTAAGGCGTCCTGTTTAATAATGATACAATAAGGCACTTAAGATATTAATGATTTTATTCTAATATAATCGCAAGTTTCAAATGCATCCTATGCTATAACATTACTTTTAAAACTATTTTGATTTAAAGGTTTTCACATGATAAGGATTTCAGTTAAATGAAATAAAATATACATTATATTATGCGTGTAAGGGTATCAATTTTACTTCCAAAAAAATGAAGTAATTTTATACACATTGACAAATAGTTAATTTTTTATTAACGTTGCACTAGAAGCAACACATGGGCTATTGGCGATAGACCTCGTAATTTTGAACCTTGATAAAGTGACGAAGACGACACCTGAGCTGGCACCCTCTTCTAACTTCCATACCACACCAACGGGAGGACTTTGGGTTGACAGATTTAACGTGCATTTGCCTCGGCTGCACAGCGGGTCTATAGCGGAAAAGGCTCGAACCCGCAACTGAACGAAAACCACCGGACACGAATCCGAAAGCATGACCATTAGGCTACCGCGGTCACCATTGACAGATAGTTATCTCAACTACAGGAAAAATACATTTTCTCTTTCCCATGCATGATGACGGCGATAAACATGCCGCAGAATATCACACACTATTTTTTTTATATATTGAGGGTTAGGTTAGAAAAAGGACCTATAAGACAATAATCATATTAATGATTCAAAACTGCATTATATTGTCTTGTAATAAAATTAGTAAAGAAAAAGAGAGTAATCATAAATATATATTTTTACATGTCTTTAGATTAAAAGGAAAATATAAATCTAACCAAGTATCTCGTTTCATTCAACAAAAATCATTATATATATATATATATATATATATATATATATATATATATAGTGGTGTGCAAAACTTAAGCAACAATATAAATTTTAAGCATATAGCGATGAAATTGCAGAAAAGGTGTTATTTCGATCAGTACAATAAACACGCAAACCGGTAAAATGTGACGCCTATGCAAACGTCAGGAACAAAACACCTTTGTATATGCAAAACGTGTGGGGTTGGAGCGTGCAGCTCAAGACCTTATTAAAAAGAAGAACGGAGGCGCAATTAATGACATTCGATTCAAGTGAGCTCTTTCGTGAAATATGGCTAGAAGAAATCACATGTGGGAGAATGATCGGAAAGCAGGAGGAGGGGTGTAGTTTGACCAGTGTTGCTGAAGAGCTCGGAATTAACAAAGGCGTTTTTTCGTCCGCTTGAAAAGTCTTCCGAAGCATATGTACAGCTGTTAGAAAGGCTGTTGGTGACCGCTCCAAGAAAACAACTGCAGTGGATGACCAATAATTCGTCCTGCAGGCGAAAAAAGCCCGATATCAGTCATCAAGAGAAAATCGTTTAGCTACTGTGTATAGCTGTAGGGTGACAAGTGTCACGCCTTACTGTGGCTAGACACCTTCAGAAGGGTGGCCTATTTGCCCGCCGTCCTGAGTGCTTTGAAAGGTGGTCATCGGAGGCGCCGTTTAGAGTGGTGTTCGGAGCTCAAAAACTGGACATCTCATCAGTTGAGTCGTGTCCTCCTTACGATTGAGAGTCGTTTCAGTGCTACATGCCATTCTCAACGCCAATTGATTTGGAGAGAGGTCTGGACACGGTTTCAACCCAGTAACATCATGGAAAGAAACCATTATGGTGGTTCTGGAGTTGTCGTCAGGGGAGGCATTAAACTGAATGGTCGGACTGAGCTCCCCATTTTCGATAGAGATTCTGCAACCAGAGATTGCTATTGTAAGGAGGTGATCCTTCCTAATGTGCTTCTGTTCCGAGAGTGCTTTGGTTCAGACTTAGTTTTTTAGGATGACGATGCACGGTCACACTGGCAGCTGATGTTCAGCAGCAACTGGAAAGTTAAGATATCATTTGAATGGATTGGCCAGTGTTCTCCTCTGATTTAAATCCCACAAAGCATGTGTGAGATGCTTTGGGGAGACGCCTTGCGGCTCGATTACATCCTCCGGGGAACACCCAACAACTGAAACAGATGCTGATTGAGGAATGGACACTCTTACTTCAAGAACTGTTAGACAATCTAGAGCTGTGTATGGAGAAACGGTGCGATGCAACCATTCCAGAAAGGGGAGTGTAGTGTAAATGAAGCCTACTGGGGAGGAAAGAAGTTATAGTAACCTCTCATTTGTGTAGGAGAGAGTGGAAGAGCGTCTCTAGGTAGACATGGTCGAGCTGTTCTCGTAAAAGATAGGTGAAATCGAGCCCCGAAATGTAAATAGAATCCTTTAGTTCTTGTTACTGTTAAAAAAGTAGTCTTCAATGCTTTCAGACAAAATGGTAAACTGCCCCGACCATCACAGCCCGCTCTTGGTCGTAGAACTAGAGCTGAAGTTCGAAAGGAAAAGTAGGGGAAAAGAGGATGCAGATATTAAACGCCCTCAATAGAAAAAAATATCTGAGAGTAAGAAGAAAAGGGGACGCACAGGATTAAACTCGCCCTGTTAGGAAGGAAAAAGTTCAAAGCTGAAACGGAGAAAAAAAAGCAAGGTAATGCCCTTAGTTTTAACGTGGATTTTGAAAAGAAAATCCAGCACATGTTCGGTGAGGAGTGAATGAGTGAATGTAAATTTACTGTCGCAAGAGCAAGATATGACTATGCTCTCCCAAACAAAATATAATTGTGGTCTGGACGTGAAGAAATTGAAGAAAAGACGAAATTTGGTTAACAAAAAGGAGTGTCGAAAATAGAGAAGGATCTCTAGGGTAACCCTGGGGTGCTTCATCCTTGTTTACCAAAAACAGTAAACCTCATGGGAATGGTGGGTGACTGTGAGTTCTCATGGCGCAAAAGCCAAGGTAGGCTATGATGCGCCATTTTCGTGGGAAAGAAAAAGATCACAAGGGTGACTCGGGCTCATGATACCCGTTCATGGAAGGCTTGCGACAAAAAGTAAAGAAAAGAGTCATTGAACTCCCAAGAAGAGAAAATTACGGTTTGGGCCACGGAGACCAAGATACAGTTTACGACCTGCGGAAAGGGTGAAATCTACACCACAGGAGTCCCGACTTGTTGCAGTTCAAGTGTAGTTAACACGTGTGGTTCGAGGAGAAAAGAAAATAACTTATGGTCTAGTGGTCTCGGAGATAAAGACACGGCAGAAAAGAAGAACACTAAATTACAAGGACATCTTTCTGACCCCGGCGGTCGAGTGTACGTAGCCCAAGAAGCGCCTTCTCCTACAATGATTAGAAAAGATGGTATCTGGAGCACAGGTCGCCTCCCAGATGAAGTCCCTTTGGACAGCCGATGAGAAGCACGAGCTTAATTTACGACCCAACTGTGAACAGAGTACAGCGAAGAAAAGGTGTGGTTACTTTGCAATTATTTCTCAATCAGCAGACAAATTACAGACTTAGATGTTTGGATTCCAGTTAGTGCCGAACCCCCACTTCCAGCGAAAAGAAATAGTAAATCGTCACAGTGAACAGCATCAATTGACCTTTAACCCTATTCCCCCCCACACACCGGGACGAAGGAATCATTTTAAAGGGACAGTGTGTGTGTGTGCTTATGGAAGAACTATTAGCGCTAATTGGCGAAAATAAAGAAAGTGGGAACCAGGAGACACCCATTATTTTCCATACTGTTGACCTGAGCAACGAAAATGGCTACAAATGAATGAGAAGATTCCTTTTTTATTTTATGGTTTTGCTATTTGAATAGAACTGAAAACAAATAAGAGAGACTCTAAAATTATCTTAGTGTGTGATTCACACACACATTAGGAAAGTTTCTTTTTATAAGCCTTACTTTATTCCAGGAATTATTGTTTGGAACTGAATTAGTGATTTAGTGTTATTGAATATTTTACGAACTATTTTAGGAATTATTGTTTGGAACTGAATTATTGATTTAGTGTTATTGAATATTTTGAGAACTGAGTATTTAGAGAATGTTCAATTTAGAATATCTGGAGAAAATTATTGAATAATTAGTAGAAGAAATATTAAATGAATATTCGGGGAATTATTGGAGTAAATAAATACAATAGATTTAAGTAATAATTGAGAAGAGAACTATTGATTGGTTATTGTATGAAACTTTATTTTGGAATGAGTTTTTCTTAAACATGTGATTTGTCTTTGTCAGCATCTTATAACTGATAATTATGGTGTTATGTTAAGAAATTTCTTGTGATTTTCTGTGTAAACTATTCCTGACTTTAAGGTCAGTAAGAGTTAAGCATTTTTTCAAGCGTATAAGAATTAATATTTTAAGAAAAAAAATAAATAAAAGAGAAAATAATACTCAAGAATGACATTAATGTTGGAATATACAATTCTGATTGTTGGAAGTAATATAAGTAATGATATAAAAGGATTTATGTGTGATTATTGAATTTTGATATTTGTATTGGTATGCGGTAACTAATGAGTAAGAAGACATGGACTTTGATGTTTGATATTTTAAGCGTAGGAGAAATGGAATCTTGATTTTGCCAGAGGATTAATCTATGCTAATTAATCCTCTGGCTGATTATCCCGCAATTTCCAAGGGCCACTCAAATGTAGCAAAATCTGCTCATCCCGCGATTTCCGCGGGCATGTGTTTTTCTTCCTTTATTGAGAAGCTCATCTCGCGTTCCCCCCGTTTAACTACTGAAATAAATTATATACAGTATTAGACGTGCAATTTACGTTTTGGTTACGTTTTTTTTTATTTTTTTTTATGTTTAATTGTCCACTAAATTGCAGCATTTGAAGGGATGTGGTATTACCGCTCAAACTTCGCATTGACAGCTCGTCGTTTTGCAAGCGACATACCACTTAACCCCATAAAAAGAAAGCATCGAAGACAGTGTACTGTTCAAGAAAAAATGCAAACGGGGGGGGGGGGAAGGCAAAGAAACATGAATCTGGTGCAAAGACTGTGAAGTTGGACTTTGCCTTGAATCCTGTTTCAAACTTTATCATACTAAACTGTATATCTAAGGTATTTTTTTCTTAGTGCTTTATATTTTCATAAATTTCATTCGTTTTACTTTTTAATATTATGCAATAAATAAAAATTAATTGTAATTCAATTGAAATTTATTAAAAAAAAAATCAGGAGACAACGTCTGAAACTGGTTTTTCTGGCAACTTAGTTTCTCATGATAAAAATCTATATAAAAAAAATTTTTTCCAGAAAGAAAAAATGCATTTTTCAATTGTCCAATATATATAGATTTAAAATAAGCAACAAAAAAATTGCACAATTTTTGAAGCGATTTATGTCCACAAATTGAGCAGTCAGAGGGTTAATGGTTTCTGTATAGAAAACATTGATGTTTTAAAGTGTAACTTTCTAATGCTGTGAAGTGCTTCAAGTAAGATTTTTTAATGAGGAATTTATTCGTGTCATTTTATAATGCTAACGGCCACGTTATTTTGTTAGAATAATGGATATCTTGAAATTGTACATGTGAAAATGGATTAGTAAATTTGGAGGGAAAATGTTATATGTAGCATTTTAAAAGGTGTTAAGATGCAGTATTGTGTATTAAAGTGTTTTTGAAGGTTTCGATACTTTGATATACGAGAAAATTAATATTTTAAACTGTAGGATAATTAAGGATTAATGAGTTTTAAATTAGAATCATTTCGTTAAATAGAGAAAGATTTTGTTTATATACGCATAGTACAATTATAGATAACTTTTACGGAAATATGTGTAAAAGTGATAACTATTTAAAGAGAAAACGAGAAAGAATAATCTTAACGAAGTAATATGCTCATCGAATATTTTGTTTTGATTTATTTTATTATATGGAATATAAGGCATCACTCATTGCTGTGAAAATATATTTATTGTTATTATATCCTTTATGTCACATATGTTGCATAATTTTCCATGTATACTTAGTTACTGATATATGTGTGATTTTAGCTTCATTTTATTCTAGAATTGGTAATTTAGTATTTGATATATATGTTTTATGGCCACTGTCATCATACATATACATTATGAGATTATCAGATATGCGATTGTGTGTTATTTTATTTACTCCCAAACTTTATCTTGAGGGGGGAGGATGTAGTGTACATGAAGCTTGTTAGCGAGGAAAGAAATTGTAGTAAACCCTCATTTGTGTAGGAGAAGGTGGAAGAACGTCTGAAGAGAGACGCGGTCAAGTTGTCATCGTAAAAGGTAAGGGAAAACAAGCCCCGATGTATAAATAAAATCCTCTTATTACTGTTACTATCAAAAAAGTAGTCTTCAATGATCTCAGACAACACGGTAGACCAACACAAGTATGACAGGAAGGGCATATTCAAAAACTAAGAAAATTCTGCTTGTTGTTCTTCCTCTTGGACAGACAATCATGTGTAACAATATTGAGAGTTCAATACATCCTTTTTTTTGTTTCATTCCATTTTACACTCTATAATCAAAAAAAAAAAAAAAAAAAAACCGACGTAACAAGAAGGATTTGGCCGATTGTAATGAAATTTCTCATGCAATGACCCTTGGATCGAATATGCAAATGATTAAAATTTGGTGTCCGATGAATAAATAGCAGGAGCTACATGACATAGGAACTGTGCACTCAGCAGGTATATATAATAAGCTATTCTCAATCTGATGGTCTAATGTTATGTTGCAATGCGATTTAGGATAACTTTCAACGAATGAAAGAATGCCTCGCCGCAGGATTCGAGATCATTACGAGCAACTGTTGAAGTTTGAAAGAGGTCGTATCATTGGATTGAAAGAGGCAGGTTGGCAAATCAGAGAATAGCTCGTCATATAAATCGAAGCGATGCGCGATTAGAAGATGCTCACAAGAATGGGGGGACAATGGCGGATTTCAGCGTCATGATGGAGCGATCAACCTAGGGCCACAGCAGATCGTGAGGACAGAATGATTGTCAGATCGTCTGTCAGAGCGATTGATTCATCATTATCAACCATCAGACGTGCGACCCGCACACGAATATTCACTATGACCATTCACAGACGGCTGATAGAGCAAAATCTACGCTCGTACCGACTGCTACGCTACCTGCCACTCACGCCTGAACACTGTCAAATCAGATTACAGTAGTGCTTGGCTCGATCAGATGATGCTGACTGAAGACGTATAGTGTTTAGCGATGAATCCTGCTTCCAACTGTGTCCTGACGATCATCGAAGACGTGTGTGGAGACTTCCAGGGCAGCGTAACAATCCTGCTTTCACTATTGTACATCACGCAGGCCCAAAACCGGGAGTTATGGTCTGGGAGGCCATTTCCCTTGATAGCCGGATCCCTTTGGTCGTCATTAGAGGCACACGTACAGCCCAGTGGTACGTCGAAGACATTCTGAGACCTGTTTTGCTACCGTCCCTTTTGCAGTACCCTGGCCTTATTTTTCAGCAAGATAATGCCAGACCATATACGGCACGTGTTGTTATGAATTGTCTTACAGGTGGTCAAACACTTCCTTGGCCAGAGAGATCTCTCTTCAATCGAGCATGTCTGGCATATGATGAGAAGGCGACTGCATCTACTAGGGAATGTTGATGACCTCGCCCGACAATTGGATTAAGTGATCATTAAGTAGTTAAAATATTATTAGATATGCATACACTCTGTCATAAGATAATTAAACAAATAAATAACATAAAATTTGAACCATTTAAATCAGAATTTCTGTTAAAAAAGATTTCCCCCCTTTTACTTGTTTTTACGTAATTAATTATTTTGCAACAATTTATAATGAATTAAAGAAATAAAATTCGCTTTCTTTCATGTATTTTGTATACACTCGCGCATAATAACTAATTGAAATAAAACAATTAGTAAGTAAAGAGTTTTTTACAAAGCTTATTTTCATAACGAATGTAATTCCTTATGAATGTAAATTGATGCTATGTCACTAAAGTATACTGTTAAAAGAGTTTGATTTTTAGGGGGAAAATATTTGGTTTCATATCGAGACGGAAATTAAAAAAGACTTTCCTAAGAATCCAATAAATAACCATATTAAATTTAATTAAATAAATAATAAACTAATTATTACACAACTTTAATAAATAATAAACTAATTAATTTTTATTTAAATAAATAATAAACTAATTTATACGAGTTTTTTAAATATGGGTTTTCTTTCAAACTTCACACTTTACGTAACATAATTTTTTATGCCTTAAATTTTAAGAGCAAAAAGGGAACGTTATGTAAAATTGAACTTATTCAATGAATAGTTTTATTAATTTATTTTAATTATTTAACTTTTTTTAAAATTTATCATCTAAAATAAATACGTGTAAAATGTTTTATCTCAACTAAGCATTGTAAAGGTAACGAATATTGAATATTTTGTAAGCAAAGAAGTAAAACAATTAAAAATTGATCAAAAATTGAAGAGATATTTCAAAACCAAATAAACAATGTGAGTGGACTACGATGAATTTACCCATTTGTAACATTTTATTCCTGTTGCGAATGATTTAGCGACTTTGCGAGAAACTTGGTGTAAAATTTAATTTGTTAAATAATTAATTTTAATCAATTAATTTTTATTAATTATAACTAAATTATCATATTGTCTTTCAAAACAAATGTGTATAGAAAATTTTAGCTCAACTGAGAGCTTTAAAATGTGAGTTTTAGTTTTTATTAACGTGCACTAGAAGCAACACGAGGGCTATTGGCGACGGACCTCGTAATTTTGAAAGGTCAAGTGACGGGGACGACACCTGAGTTGGCACCCCCTCTTCTAACATCCACATCACGCCATCGGGAGGACTTAGAGCCCCGACAGATTTAACGTGCATAAACCTCGGCTCAACAGCGGATCATTAGCGGCTAAGGATCGAGCTCTCTACTGAACCGCCGGCCACGAATCCAAAACCATGATCACTAGGCTACCGCGGCCACTTTTAAAATGTGAGAAAAAAGCTTTTAAAGTTTTGACCCAGACAAATTTACACTGTGAGTTAAAGAAAACTAATTAAAAATAAAATAAAAGGAAAACAATGTTTATTTGTTTTTGACAACCCAATGTGTATTGAAATTTATTGCTAATAATTCTTAAAAATATGGAGATATTGAACTGATTGCGTTAATGCATAGTTTCAATCCGAAATGCCTTATTTCTGTGTTATTTACTGTTCTGTTTTAATTCGAATTTATGATTATGTTATTCTACCAACTAAAAGTAAGATACGCCCTTATGTTTTTGCTCTTAGGTTTAAATCCCGGAGTGATTGAATAGTTATTCATAGGCATAAACTGGCAAAAATATCATATTACTTAAAATATTCCGAACTGATCTGTTATGTTTGAGTATTTATAAAAAAGAATGTGTTTTTCGCACTCCAGAGCAAGACAGAACGTGATTTACTTGCTCAAAAATAAACAACAAAAAAGTTTTGAGGAATTTTTAATATATGCCATCAAAATTATTCTTCTCTCTCTATTTCAAATGCCTTTAGGTTAGATGCATATAGACATAACATTTCATTTTTTCCCGTTTTCCTAGGAAAGTGAGAAAATAGCATTTACATTGCGAGGTGCTTGAAAACTACTTCCCTTTATGAAGTTTACTTTTGTCTTCGAACTAGAAGAAACGCCCTCTTTTGAGAGATTTAAAAGCATTGTTTATATATATATATATATATGTACAAGATAATAAGAAAAAGCAGATGAATTATTCATACTTCTTGAAAATGCCCGTCTAGCTGTCTTTCAACAACTTCGAGGAAATTTAATAAACTCGTAAAACGAATTTCTCTGACTTTCGGAGATTGCGCCAAATAAATTTTTTACGGAAAATGCAGCCTCCTTTGTCTTTTATGCATAAGAAAAATGAAACGGCTATTTTTGTACAACAAAATTAAATGCGTTCCAAAATTTAAAATATTATTAAAGAATGATTATTAACTGTCAGCAGAAAATGCTCGATTGGAATTCCTTCAGGACACTTAAATGTTGAATTTTGAAGATTTGTTTTTCGACACAGTTATTAAGACATACGCAAACATTATCAATTCAGTAAATAGTGTTAAGTGGAATAATATTTTAGGTATTTCTAACATTAAATGAACAACGTACATGGTGCGTACATCTTCTAAAGTAAAACAATGATAAAAATTAAAGGAATTCATCACGAAAGAAATAACTTTGCTTCTTATTGCTAGTCAACTACCTATTTAGTAAATTAATTTGTTCAAATACAGGTTTTTAAATGGAAAGATTTAAAAGCTGAGAATTGGTTAACACTGTGTCAGACACAGCAATTCATGCGAAAATATTTTCAAAATATAGATTGCACAAAATCCTGTCAGTTATATTTTGCTGTTTTCTTAATTTAAAAAAATGAGTCTCTTATCATTTATAACTTCAAAATATCAGACAAGATAGTAAAAAAAAATGGTAAATATTGGTTTCGATTTTTGTGTTAAGAAATTTTCTACCAATCTCTTGTAATTATTTTTGAAATAATTATTCCTCCCATTATTTACTCAGATTTTTCTTTTTTGTATTATTAAAATAATTAATAGGTAAGGCGATGTATAATAAAGTAATAAATATTGATACTTATACACACGCACATGAAATAAAAAAAACTATTTTATCTATTGATAGATAACATCTCGCTGAATAATGGTATTGTAATATTCTTTTTTGAATGGAACTCATATTTTCAATATTCGAATAGAAGTGATAAAAGCCAATAAAGACATACTCGTCGCTAGAATGCAGTTTCATTTACGTAATATTCAAAAATGAAATTCTGATTTATATCTTAAATAATTATCACCACTATCAAAAGTGTCTCGATAGTAAAATGAAAATGACGTATTTCGTGAAATAAAAGAACATTTTTTTCAAAGAATCGCCAATAAACGTATAATTACTATCTTTTACATGAATTAGAAAATTCATTCGAACCAAAAATTTTTGAAAGACGTGAAAATTTCATTTTATTCATGAGCGACAAAAAGAAAGAATAAAAAAAATCATCATTAGGTTCTCTTCTAATGAGGCCTCAGGAAGTTCCATTTTAGGTTACAATGTTTCTTAGCTCCGAAGTTCACGAAAATAACGAGTGCCTCTTATTCTCCGTTCTCTTTTCAAGGGCATTGTTAGTCGGCTCCTACTTTGGTCTTTCTGAAATACTTTTTTCTTTGCTTTTAATAGAAGCCTTCAACGGTAAAGGTGCCTTTCTTTCATGTTGGGACAGATTGAGGCAGGTTTCTGGTCAGATAAAGACGAACGTTTGGCATGACATATGTAACAATAGCAACAATCTAATTAGGTGATGCTAAATTCGGATTAAATTTTTTTTAAGAAAAAGAACGCTTTTTAAATAGTTTTCTATCGAAACTGGGAAATATCAGATATTCTTTTTTCAGGAAACTTAGATGATATTTTTGGGAAAGGTTCCCTTAAAAATATTTGATTTCGAAAAAGGCTGAATTGCGTTATGAGATAACCATAGTTATTCCTTTGTATTATTAAAAAAAAGTATAAAAGTTCAACGTGTCATTAAATTTCAAGGTTCTTTTGTACCGTTGAAATATGGTATAAATATAAATGAGAAGCATCACATCACGATATATACTCTTCCATTTATACACTGCTCGCAAAATTTTTTGTTTACTAAAATTAGAAATATTAAAAACATGAAGGAATAACATAACACATTAATTCAAAAGACACGTGTAATGTATCTAAAAACATTAGTCAAAATGATCTCTTTAAAACATCAACCGAAATACTAATAACTTTAGCAGGATTATGAAAATTTTGATTGCATCTAAGTTAACCTTACCGGCATATAAAGGAAGTTGCAACTCAGGACTAAAATTCTTCATTATCAACATACAAAAAGCAGTTTCAGGATGAAACCAAAGTGTATTACCGTAATTGTGAAAAGGAAACGAGAAGAAAATTTCTTCAAGAAATAGTATCTCTATCTAAGCTTCTGTAAAAAGTATGGTGAAGAATGGTTATGGTAGAAAAAAGAAAATATGTCCTAAGAAAAAGCTAATCGGGAAGCTCCAGCTCGAATGAAACGAGCGACGCATCAAATACGTGAATCTTCAATTCTGGTTACTGCTCCAGAAGTCTCTGTGAAGGTCAACATGAATTTATCGCTTCACTTCATTCGATACAAACTGAAGAGCTTAAGATTTAGTTACGAACAGGTGGGAAATTATTTTTTCTCCCTAACAAAATCTCATACAGGGGTGGGAGTAAATCTTGCATGGAATTAGGTAAGAAATAATTAACAATAGAATGATGTGGTATTTGCTAATGAAAAACGATTTTCCAAGGATGGGCTTGATAATGAGATATGTGTAATACAAAGATTCTATAGGAGAAAAAACGTTAAACTCGTGGTGGAGGTATTCTTGTCGGGGCAGGAACGTCATGCAACGGAAAGATATTAATACATAGGCTTACAAGTTCCGTGACAGCTGAAGCGTATGACAAATTCTTGTTACAAAAGGCCTTGCCTTGGATAAGGAATTCTTCGGAGGCAGGTAGATCGTTCTTCAGCAAGGTAATCGCTCTGTCCATAGTGTCAACTGCATCAATACCATCTTCATGCTTGTGGTAGTTTTACCTTAGCCATCTCAGAGCCATTATCTGAATGGGATTCAAAACTTATGAAAGGTGATATTTGATATCTCTAATGGAAACGGATTGTTTGATCAAGATGAACAAATGTGAAAAAATATTTATTAAGCTCCAAGTTCCCCTTTTATGAGTAAAATTGTAATTCAAATAAAGATTAAAGTAGTGGATCTTGCCCCCCCCCCCCAGATGGAATGTAATTTTAAGATCTTACTGTCTCAAATAGGTCTAAAAAGTGATCTCGATTCAAATTAATACACAATCCAACTACACAAAAGGCTGATAATCCGCATATTTTTCATTCTCGAAAAACCAAACGTATGAGCTTAATATTTCATTTTCTGAAATTTCAGGCCATGTCATTAAAAGGCACTGAAGAACAACAGTATTTTAAAGTATAATAAATTCGTTATTTTTCAAACCAAGACTTTGCAGCCTATGGAGCAAACCAGTATTATTATTGTGCAAATCAACATGAGTATAGATCTACTCTCTTCAAGTATAATTCTTTTGATAACATAATTCTTGGTTTCTGCAAATTAAATCAATCAGATCTCAAAACCAATATTTTTATGTTTTATTGTGGATTATTTTTCATTAACGTCACACATAGAATCAACACGATGGCTATTGGCATCCTATTTCAGAAGGTCTATTTCAGAGTTTTCAACCTATTTCTGAAGTGATTTTGCGATCAAAGATTCATTGATTACTGAAACAAAAATAAAAGGAATAAAAAAAGTATAATTTAAATCAATAAGAAAACTAAAATACATGCTCTTGGAAAAGAACAGAAAGAAACGTATTCTGAAATGGTATATCAATAGTTTCGTCAATTATTTTTGATTTAATCATATTTATAACGCACAAAACTATCTTAAAGTAATTTTTAATCATTTAGTAAATAATGATTCTCAAAAATGAAATTTAAAAAAAACTCTTTCTAAATTTACAACAAGAAGCTAAAGAAGTGTTTAAAATAAAATTAAGGAATGATGAAAATCTGCACTGGCGAATAAATGTTGCTCCTTAAAAACATAAGTAAAATTTTAAAAAGTATTTTTCACTCTTCATTTTAAAATTAAAATTTCTTCTATCCGTTCGGTGCAAAAGAAGCAAAAGGGGAGGAAAAAAAAGTCGCGAGCACGTATTTTTTCTTTCAACATCTTAGTTAAATATAACTGTGTTGAATTCAAAAAGGGAAAGCTATACAGCAGCCAAAGCGCAGAAGAGCATTTGTTTATTTCCTCTGTGATGGTCAGAATAAATTGCGTTACCGAAAAATGACTTGCAGAAAGTTTTACTTCACCCCTTAAAGAGAAATAGAGAAAGCAACTCTAAATAAAAGTGAAGTAGTTTTTGCACTTTTTACGTATGGAAGAAAGCCAAAGATATTTGTAACCTCCCTTTCTACACATTTTGAAACTAATTTAATACTGTGGGCTTAAGAAAGTGTTTTTAAACTGCAAAGAGTTTTTAACTTCTGTTTCTTCGGGAATAATTATATATTAATGATGTCAAAAGTATATGATATACTATTTTTCAAATACAAAATTAATGTAAGCTTAACGAGATTAAAAATTTACATACATTTTCTTCTTTTATCATATTTAATATTTTTCAAGCGTTCTGTTTATTGTCCGCTATAACATTAAACAAATTAACATTTATTCAAACTTTTAAAAGAAATATGTACAATTTATTTGATTTTTACATAATTTTTTTCATTAATTTAAAGAAAATTTTAAAAATTCATTTATTGACCATTTTAATTATTTAATGCATTTGAAACAATAATTCCTTTTTTTTTTTAAAATACAGTAGAAAATAATTTTAATCAAAGAATATTTTAGATAAACTATCGCTTTGAATTTAATTCAAAACAAACTTTTTATAATAGTAAATAATAAAAATTAAAAATTAATATCAGATTTATTCTGGTTCAAAGAAAATGAATATATAAGTAAGAAATTTCATGTATAACAATTTATAATGTGTGTATAATTTTTAGTCGTAGATCATTTTAATCAGTTGTATAATAATTATTTCGAGTAAACCTTTTCATTCTATATTACTCATAGTCTAAGAAATTATTGAACAAACATGAATAAATAGTGAAATGTAGATGCCATTACTTTAAAATTGAACTGATTTCTGAATTTCGGTTGTTTTAGGTGTACATTTCTGTTGTTTAGTGAAATTTTTAGTTTCAGATCAAATTGGGTATATATCCTTTTAGTATGATTCATTAGGATTTTTATTTCGGAAAGAGAAAAATATATTTTAAGAGACTCAAAACTATAAAGGAAGTTCAATTTAAATAATAAAAAATAATGAATTTTAATAAATGAATGAAAATGTTTTGTTTTAAAGGATTAAGATTTAATAGTGTAAACATTTAGAATATGTAATAAATAAATGGCAACTAGCAGAACAAAAATTCCATTTGAAGTATCTATTGTTTATTTTTCATGAAAATAAAATACTGCGTAAAGTTGGATTGACTTCTACAGATTCAATTCAGTATCGATTCTATTTGTGGCCTGTAATAGAGAAACCACTTTGCTCTAAATATCGGTTTAATCGAAATATCTGTGAGGTTGGGCTATTCGTGATTTTCTCTTCCCGGTTAAAATTACAACTTCTCCCAAAACCAAATGAAATATGATTAGATAAATTAGATGAAGATAGAAGCGAAGTAAATCGATAATGATATATTAATGAAATATAATTAATGAAAATGAAGACATATAGATTAAAGACTAGCTGATAGAGATTTATAATTTGAATTGAAGCATTTTAATTAATTTTGTGTATTGAAGCGAATTCTAGTTAAAGTATTTAGATAAGAATCGGCTGCTTGAATGAAGTTGTTGAATCCAAACGAGTGAATCAGTAAGTTAAGAATTTATCAGTTGATCCTAATTTTGAATTGACGAATTAAGTAAGATCCGAGAGAAAAAGTCCTTATCTAGTCTTCCTGATAAATAAAGTATTTTAATTTGCTCTAAAGTGTCTTCAATTGGAGTTTACTAATTTTTAACTAAATATTAGACTCAGATATAACAGTAGCGTTGAAAAATGAAGAAGGGGGAATATTTTACGAGTTACTTTGAGCGTTTGTGAGGGTAAGTTACAAAACAACCAATATACCTATATTTCTAATAGTTTACTTTGAATGTTTTGCAATCATAGTGGGATAATGAAAATGAGTTTTTATGGCCCAAAAGCCAAATTAGACTATGCTGCGCCAAACATTTGAAAAAAATACTCATTTATTATTTAAAACTACATCAAAAACAAGACATGTACAAAAGACAATCAGTGATAAGAACTGAAAATCAACACAGTTAAAATCTTAAATCTGGGGTATAATGCCAATTTTGTGTAAATTAGCAAACTAAATGTGATGAAGGTTTTCCCTCACCTTGCAATCCTATATAATATATATATGTTTTTAAACAGCTTATTTACTGTCTAATATACTTATAATATACTAATATACTAAAATAATACATTGTTTAATCTAATACATATAAACTCTGCATTATTGTTTTCAACTACATTTGGTTTATTATTTTCTTTTAAATATGTGTGCTCATTATACACTCGTTTTACTTATCAAATCAACATCATGGTTTTATCAAAAAATAACAGCCAAATAAAGACACAAACTTTCTTTTCATATAAAAGAAGTAAACTAGCTTTATTGATAATCTCTTCATAATATACATACATAAACAAGAAAAGATATTCACAAATTGTAATGACATAATAAATAGGAAAATCATTATATGACATTCTAATGACATCCAATGAAACTTAATCAATTTTTCTACAATATAGTGAGATGAAGCGGCAAATAACTGGATCTGACCTTGAATATATCAAAAGAAACGATTGAAAATTGGACCAGCAATTTATCATTCTTTTTTAAATATTTTGTCTCTTATTTCAAGAATACATTTGTAAGCTCGTCTTCACAATAATTCAATACAATTTTTTTTCAGCATTTACGAAAGCTCGTGCAATAATTAGCTCGGTTAACATCATATATAATTAATATGAACAATTATTTCTGCTGTTTTACTACAAAAGTAATGAATTTTCATTCTGATCTGTCTAAAATATTCTAAGCCATATTGCAAATATTTTATTTTATCATTATTATATTTTTTTGAAAAATTATTATTTTTTGCCTATACATGCATCATAAGAAACAATAAGGTTGTGGAAAAGTATATTTTCCCAGCATGGTAAAAGTTTCCATACCTAGAACATAATTTTTTAACCAAATGAGATTCAGTCTATATGTTAAAATATTAAATAAAATTTTAACAGAACTTGAACTCTTAATTTTTAAAACAAAGGAAATGTAATTCATTCAAAATTTAAAAATCTTAATCAGAAAATTAAAATAAGCAGAACCAGGTAAAATATAACGATTGTTAATTTGGATTTCTCTAAAGATCAATTATTCAAAATATTTTACAAATGTGGCGTACTGAGAAGCAGTGAAAATAGAAATATATATTTAAAGTGAATCATCATCGATAAGATTATTAACATCTAATATTTTTCTACTGTAGAAGTTATTTTTTTCTACCATCATATACATTCATTCAGAGGCAAAATACAAAACTTTCGATGTCTAGTAGCAGTAAGTTTTGGTAAGCTAATATGAAAAAAATATTGCAAATTTAGATGATTTAATATTCTCAGTATTTTCCAATCACCGCTTGAAACTTATTGCTTTCTGGAATAGAATACTATAACTTTACTAACACCCTTCAGTTAACAAATTCAAGCTCTTTCCTTTTTATTTATCTAGAAAATAATACTTTTTGAAGTAAGGAATAAGCTAAAAAAAATCTAAAAAGGAATTAAGAGCTTTAATTGACATTTTTCACCCCATAACATGAGTTTTTCTGATAGAATCACTTTTAGACTAGATATCTCTCGCGCTTTTATACATATAATTCGTCATTATCTTTTTAAATTTTATTTTATATGTCTTTTTTTCTTGAAATGTTAGAAATTCAATTACTGTAGCTGATAAAATAAAAAAATATTTACAATAAATTAGGATTAAGTTCATGAATAAAGGTATTCTACCTGACTTATTTCCACACTTTTTAAGATTTTCAAAACGTTTTGATTTAAAAAACAGTTTAAGTATTTGACCAAATTCAGAACAACAGAGTCAAAAATTTCTTGAATTAGAAAAACTTTTCTAGGGTTTCTATCGACTGCATCCATATGTATACATTCCAAATTAAAAACTAACACTCTAAATATATATATAAGAGCTCCAACAATACTGCATTTATAATTTGAAACTACGAAAAAAAAATCTTCAATCATTTTTGTTACCCTGATTGCTTCATTAGAAATTATCGTATAAACTGCATCTGATGTGATTAAAGTACACTTTTACGCATATAAAAATGATACGACAGTAAAAATGATTTCAGTTTAACATTGTATTTGTATTAAATTTGTTTAGTCGCCAGTTAATAATAATTTGTTTAATGTTTTCTGAGTTAAAAAATATTCAAGTTAAATGTTTTCATAGTTCAAAATTAGCATCAAGAACATTGAATAATAACTTCTTTAATTTCAAATGTAGGAACAATATATTATGCAAAAGAATCGCAAAACTAATCTTTCAACAAATAAAAAGTTTCTGTAAAAAAAATTAACTCAAGATAAAACAAAAAAATTAAGGAAATACATATAACTTCTTTAATTACTAATGACATGTTTTAGAAACGGCTGAATAATTTTATGTTCTACGGATACAAGAGAATCTTATGATATTAGAAGTTCAAAGCATTCTATTGAAAATTCTGAATTTCTTTTCAGAAGTTGCAAAAATCTTCTAGAACGAGTTTTCTGCGAACATTAATACTTTATGTAAATCATTTACTAAGACTTCTTAAATATTTATTGCTCTTTAAGGTATACAATGTTTATGTTTGTAATTAATTTCCTCCAATTTAATACTTAAATCTACAAAACGTGTACACATAAGTACTTAGTACAGATTATTCTGCTTATTTTTCTTCATTACGTAAAGAGAAATATTAATTTTTTTTATTTATTTGATGCTGAAAATGTGCATGAACCATACGCATCTCTTGAAAATACTTTCCCTATCATAAATAACAAACAGATTCCAAATATCAAATCCTACTCATTTTCATCAATCGATCAATAAGATTTTATTAAAATCTGTAAATTTTTAATTCTACCAATGGATCAACAATTAATAAAATATAGAATAGAATACTTATTCATTGTAACTATTCTGATACAGCCATTGCATTCATCAGCTAAAAATAATTATTTTGCTACTGTGGATAAATTGAAATCTACACATTAGATAAGGACATCACATTAATTCTGCACTATACACTGGATGTGAAAAAAATAAAATTCTCCACGTTACTTTTCACATCCTAAGATATTTTAAGCCAACAGAATATGACTAGACACGCACGTTTGGAATATTCTTTGTATAATTTCATAATGACAATTCAAAGAAGAAAGTTTAATACAAAGGTTTGTACATAGGATGCTTAGTTTACACTTTTTTTTTATAATAGAATGATGATATTGCAATGTATTATTGCAAAAAAAATTATCTTAATACATTTAAGCAGTGAGCATTATGTGAAATAGCATTGTTTCAGCATACTAAATTCTGACTTGTAGTATTGTGTTCAACATAACATAATAGAATCTTTAAAAAAGTACTATTTCTACAAATTTGATCGAAATCAGGTACTTGACAGGTCGCGGATATGAACTGCAGAAGTGATTATTGCAACAAATAATCAACAAAAACAATTATAATACTGGTCATCTTTAACATTCATAAAATTATCATCATTATATTTGATTACTTTCATTTTGGCTCTATCATTACATCACAAAATTTAGAATTACACTAGTATCTCGCACAGTCAGATCCCTTTAACAGGGATCTTCAGAAAACCCGAGTCGGTCTACTCGACCGATTCGGGTAAGAGTTTTTTTAAATATAAGAAGTGGTCTATTTGAATTTTCGTAATAATATTTATTTGTCTCATCAAAGTTTTTTGTGAAATTATTTTCTTTACTGAAATCTTCTGACAGCTATGAATAGATGAAAGGAAGGAGCTTTACAGCTTTCTGTACAAAACAAAGCTTACAAAGTCAACAAAAGCTTAGTTACAACTCTCATCATCAGTGACAAATGACATACGGTGTTACATTGTATAAGAATGGAAAATGCAAATGACAGCTTTGAGAGCACTTCGTTTGTTCACAAAGTAGGCGTTTTCATCTTCTGTACTTATATTTGATTAATACTCAAAGTATTAAGTACAAAGACGATTTTCTGTAGGTATGTTTTCTTTTATATATATTTCATTTTTTCCAATTCTCCGGTTAGCTTGGATTTTCAAAATCCCACACTGGTTCTGGACTCAATTAATTCGACTTAATGGAGATTTACTCTAATATTTTGAAAACAGAATTCGAAGTTTTTTCGTACTTCAAATAAAAGACTCCAGTTCACTTAAGAATCGAGCAATATATTTAAAATTTTTCAACTGTGTTTATTTTAAATACACCTGCTTTTCTATTTTACAAATAATATGATTTTAAATTAATTGGCTTTCTACTAATTCTTCAAAAATATTTTCGATAATTTCTTAATTCTTAGCTCATTAAATGCTTAGTATGCGGTATCTATTTAAACGACAAAGACAAGAAATTATTTTGTTATTATCTAAACACTTAGATTAAATACTTATAACTAACTATTCTATAAGAAATACTTACTACAAAATGGAAGTATTGCATTTAACACAAAATAAATACAGATGTATTATTTATGTATTGCTTAGTAATTATTGCATAGTTCTAGTAAGTTTATTTCGCGTGAAATAGTACAGCATGTAACACAGTTTTGCAATTCGAGATTTCAGATATCAATGCCAATGACTTTCATACATCGGATGATTTTCCAGACCATTCTCCCTGCATTTCAATCCTGTTGATTGGATCGGGATTCAGAGGTGAAGAAGGTGGACGAAGATGGTTACTGTTACCTGCTCCAAGAGTAGTACGCCTTGTATCACTGCGATCTCGAGAAGTATCTTTACAAATGGATATAGAACAACATTCTGCCTGCAGATAAGTAAGAAGAATCCGGCGGAAAGCTTCCCTGAACTCAGTATTGAAAATGCTGTAAATTATTGGATTCAATGCCGAATTGCAATAACCTAACCATGTAAGAAACTTAAAGACCATATCAGAGATACATGATTTGCAAACGGCGGCAACTATGTTTATGCAAAAGAAAGGTACCCAACAAACGAGAAAGGTTCCCATAATGAAGCCTAAGGTTATAGCTGCTTTATGATCCATATTATGATGATTATGACTGCTATTGCATGATTTGGAACCAGATTTGGAACTAATCGTGGTTTTGGTAACAGCTCGAATGTTGCGTACGTGCTTCCGTGCGTATAAATACAATCGTGTATAAAGAGCCACCATTACAACACATGGTGCATAAAAACTTATGATTGAAGAAACTACAGCATATACTGGAGTTAAATCTAGAGCACAAGTTGGGCGGAGCTCTTCATCCAGTGTCTCCGAGACTTTCTTCGGTTTGTGCCATCCGAGACTAATGGGTAAGAACGACACTAGAGCAGACAACATCCATATGCCACCAATAGCCATAAGGACGACTCGTTTCGTCATCCATCGCCCATAACGCAGAGGATCTTTAATGTGAATAAATCTGTCCAAACTGATAGCACAGAGATTGAGTATAGAGGCGGTGGAGCACATAACATCAAATGCAATCCAGGTATCACAAAATTGAGGTCCAAACATCCAGTATCCCATGACATCATTTGCCACGGCAAAAGTCATTACTAGTGATGACACAAAGAGATCGGATATTGCTAATGAAACGAGAAAGAGATTACCCAGTTTTCGAAGTCTTCTATCAGTATAAATAGCCAGGCATACCAATAGATTGCCTGTTAAACTCATGAAGATTATGATTGCCAATGGAATGCCAATGAGACACTTGGTAGTGATATCCCAAGAATCTTCGATGTCGTCATCATAATCCGATGAAGTCACTGACAGGGATTCATTGTGGAATACTGATGGTTGAAGCATTATTAATTACTTTTGTTCACATCTTTGAAGAATTAAAATCTAGAAAAAGAAGGAAAAAAACGAATCAGAATAAATAATTTACTAATTGTACATTTAAAATTACTTTTCATGTTAAAAATGTATTAGACAACATACATATGAGATTGCAAAAGGATAAACTCTTAGTTTTATAAACAACGATTTCTGTATTAAATATTAATGTAAATAAACAAACGCTACAAACTTTGTTATAATTGAAAATATTACAAAGTATACAGAAAATGATGCACAGACATTTGATTTTTAATCTAACTGATCCGACACTGTTAGCATCATTCTTTAATTTTAATTTTCTCTAGAAACGCTTAATCAAGGCAGTGAGTAATTGAATGCTTATTAACGTCATAGTAAGAAGCTATTCGCGACGGATCTCAAAATTTTAAGCCTCGTTCAAGTGAGAGGTCGATACCTGAGCTGACATCTTCTCCACTCTTCCACACCACGGCAACGGGTGGACCTGGGACCTTGACAGATTTAACATGCATCAGATCCACTATATGGCGGATCTCGAGGGGCCTCAGAGCTGAAACCCACAACTCGAAATCAATGACAGCCGCAAACCTACAGCCATGACCACTAAGTTACCACTACCATGCCAATGCAGTGAATCCTGATTCTTCTTGTATTCTTTCGAGGGTTTAGTGCAAAGAGTAATGTGAATTTCTGAAATATCGAGCAAAGGGTTTTCAGAGAACACTATAATATTTGCTATCGTTATATATAAATGCTGTGCTTATAATTATAACTAATTAAAAAAGTCTGCCCAAACTTTCATGCTTTCGATAAATATGTAAATATAAATACTGCTTTTTATAATCGTAGAAGAACTGCCATGAAGGATTTTTTTTAATCAACTAAACCGGTTTCTTGATCGTCATCATAACTGAATTAAATTTAATACTTGAAGTAGCTAATGAAACATTTTCGCGCTTTAAATATATCTCTATTACTAAAGACGACGGAAAAATTGAATCTGTTCTGTATTTACAGGCAAATCATTATGCTATTTTTACAGTTAAATATTGCTGCTAATAAATATTTAAACAGAAAGTTTTGTCTTACAACAGACTACCTAAATTCACAGCATATTAATTTCCTAGAAAAAGTCCGAAGTAATTTGATCATCGAGATAATTTTATTAAAGGAGATAATCGAAAGACACGAGGGAAAAAATCACAAGAAAAGGGTAAAATGCTTTGATTTTCCTGATTACTCGATATTCCATCACATAATCTCTTAAGATTGTTCAAGAAAGCGTCTTATACATTTAACCTAAGTTTTTGTGTAAAAAAATTGTAGAAATTCAGATAGTCTAATACAATTTCATTATTTACTACACTCGAAGAGATGGTAATTTAAAATAACATGATCATCTAAAATAACAGTTCCTTTGCACATAATACTTGTAAAACATTTATATACAAAAAGATATGCATAGTATTTAAAGTAAAATTTTTCTGTAAATAGTTTTAACACTTTATATGCTTTTTTTCTGAAATACATACATACGTACGTATAAATATACAGACACACACATAAAGCAGTATATCTTAAAGGCAAGAAAAGTCTCAGTACTTCAAATCGGTACTTACAAGGCATTATTGAATTGCTTCCAAAGGAATGGCTCTTCAAATGACTACTGGAATTTATTGAAAGTCTTTTCAAAAGTTTTAAGTGGTATTTTCCTCACAGATTACTTTTCAAAATAATGTGCTTTACTTAATAAGTCCTCAGCTCTAAAGTTGAGAAGTTTTACAAGTCTTAAGTTTCTGGCGAGTTTATTTGTTCAAAGACTATATCGAAAACTTAACAGAAAGTTTTGTTTCAAATGCATGTTTTTTAATATAAAAATAAGTTACGAATAAAATACTGCTCCATACACTTTGATTAAATCATCACAATATGGTAATTATAAATACAAGCAGTTTGAAAGTGAGATAAAGTTGAAACATTTTAAGCTTTCTTACAAATCTTGTAACAAATATCGTTATTGTTTGTTACATAATGAGATTTGTAGTAATACTTATTAACAAAAATATTTGATATTAAAAGCAAATAAAACACCATTCATTGAATATCTATATTGAACAGTTTTTGTTACATATTGCAACGCATTTTAGTTAATATTAAAGAATATATATTAAATACTTTTCGTAATACTCTCTAGTTTGCAAATACGGATATTTTCCGTGACATTTATTAAAACAACATGCAATATTTTTCACTGTAATTCTTGATTACTTTGATGGATATTAATCTTGAGCTACATGAAAGGTTTTGGGCTTATTGGTGAAAACACAATCTTTAAAGTACTCTAAAAAATTTGAGCTCTTGGAAATGATTCTTTCTCCAAATATTATCGTTAGCACTAGGAAGGATTTTCTGATTAAATACGGTATGGCAACGTTTTGCTGACAAACAATTCCAGTCTATTATCTATAGATGATAGCACAAAGTTTGAGAATATCGTCTGTAAAAAAAATAAGGAACCTTTATTTGTTTAAATATATTGGTAATTCTCAAACGCATTTGAATTTGCGTATTTTTCCACAATTAAAATCCCAAGTCTTAAATTTCAGATCTAGAAACAAATTTTTAAACTTCTCATAAGCTATTCAAATTTTAAATTATAAAGTGACTTCCGGGATTCTTGTAATTAGAAAATATCTGTAGATATATTCGAGGTAATAAAATATTGTTACCCGTCTAAATGGACTGATATCTTTAGCTACATTTTAATCTAAGATAATTGATTTTTTAAACTAATACTTTTTTCACTAATTAGTAATATTATAAACTCACTTTTCACTCTAAAACAATATATGGTTGTAAAATTTGATATTTTTGTCTTGGTGTTTTTTTACAATTTTTAAATGAAAATTAATATTATACCATTTTGATATAATTGTAGAAGTAAAAGTTACTGGTAAGGAATGGCACAATCTGAAAATTTTTTCATGACAACAGCAGCAATTAATTTCAAAGAAACAAAATTTTGTACATCAAGCAAAGCTTTAGCAAATCAGGACCAACAACATCCATTAGTCACTGAAAAAAGTACGAATTGGATTTCTTTCCCTGGAAAACTTACTGTCCAGATTATTACAGAAATCTCGGACATTTTTCGACATGAAAAAGTGCTCCCTTCTTCCGTCAATTGTGATAATGATGTCCGGATTGTCTAAATTATATCCTTTTTTCAGAAAGTACAAACCATTGTCATAAGTACTTTCTTTCTTTATACTTCAGTCCAATTCTTAAGAGTTGTTCCATTAGTATTGTATTCCCTTTGCCTTATTTCGGTTTAATTGTAGCAGAAAAATAAAGAAAGTTTTTTTTTATTATAAAAATCTCAAAATACGATTATACTATAAGCTTCTGTAGTTAAAGTTTCTACGAACATTATATTAGAAAACATGTTTTGATATTTTGTATATTTTAATGATAATGGCGCTGTAAACTACGAATGACTTATAAATTAATATTTGATATGTAATACGTAAATTTCTGTCACATTCAAAGTATGAGTTAGCTTAAATCATTAACAATAATCGTTTAGAAACCAACATTATTTGGGGTATTATTTTGGTTCAAATTAAATAGCTTTTATTTCTTTTAGCACAGTTTGCCTTTTTAGCTTTAACGTCATAATAACCACATATCATTAAAACTATAACTACAAGCGTAGTAAACACAGGTGTTTATTTGCTTTTAAAATTTTTAAATCTTAATACATCGAATTATTTCTAAAATTAGTAATAATTTTAATCAAGAATTGAAAAAGGAATTTATGATTTTACTCGGAAATTAGGAAAAATATATGAAACAAAAATTAGATATCAATCTTACGAATTATTTTATGCATACAATAATAATAAATAACTATTATGAAAGACTTTTATAATATATTCGGTATTTAAATATTGATTTATGAAGAATCCTAAGGGATTTTGAAAACTACAAGAATATTAAATGCTAAAATACACTGGGTTAAGATTTCACTTTCTTTTCATCCTTCAAGAGTAATTGCATTACAGGGAAATTTCTTTGAATTACACGCATTATGTATTTATGCTTTTATATCGATTCTGATACTTTATTATTTTATCAGTTTTTCTATTATTTTTCAGGATATTCACTTTCTTAAAACACATCTATACATTACATGAGATTGTAGTTGTAAATTTCACGAACATTATTTTATCATTGTTTAAGTACAGTAATTTAAGCAAAGTTCCAAAATCACGAATATCCATATCTTAAAATGGCTGCTTAAAATACCTATTCTAATATTGAGAAAAATACGTTTTTCATAAAAGCTTTTTTGTTTACCTTTAAAAACATATCATGCTGTTATTATTTAATATGCTTTGAAAATTATAGAATATTCACGAATCAAATTTTTTTGTTTTGCATTAAAATTTTTTAGATATTGCTTTATTCGAATTTATTTTTGTTTTATACATTTGCAACGAAACTTAAATATTTATCTGATGAAATTATAACAAAAATTTGATGCATAAATGAAGAAATATCTTAGAATATCAAGTACCATATTACAAGTGTCTTTTTAATTAAAAACGAATACAGTTCCTTCATGATATTAACTTTAATTACAATTTAATCGAAATTAAATCATTACAAAGAAGAGCAAGCAATGAACGATTAAAACATTTACATACATAATATTCACAATTATTGTAAAACACGTCTAATTACAAAACTGAATATTAATTTTTGAAAAATTTATATATAATTAATGATAATGGCCCATCAATTCTTTCAGAATTAAGTGAAATTAATTGCTTATCTCTTTAATACAAATTTTTTGACATGTTTTTAACGGCATCATATCATGAAAGTAGACAAGTCTTTAAATTAAAATGAAATGGTTTTCAAATTGTTCCATTATTTTATGAAGATCTTTTATATTAATGAAATTTTATAAATGGAATGCTTATATTAGTTTAATTGCATATAAAGCGATGAAATATATATATATATATATTTTAAGAATTTTTATTATGTGGAGTAGGGCATAGTAATTCTATGCACTTTCCTTCCTTTTCCTGTTATTTTTCTTTAAAAACGTGACATATGCTTCTGGGTAAAATACTATTAAATTTATGCATTTCATACCCGCTTTTCAAATTTCTAACCATAGTTATTCAGTGACTTTTCCTCTTTCATGCTTGTATTGATTTAAAAAAAAAATTAACTATATGTTGCTTTTATTTAGAGAAAAAAGTAATATAGAAGTTTCATCGGATTTATTAATGGATATTATCTTTCATTAAAGCTCATTCCTACGTGTTTAAAATAAAACTCTGAAACATTCAGCAACAAAATATAATAAAATTATTTTTCTGCTCAAAGAAAAGGAATGTTTCGAATTCTCTTAGGGTTCATTTTCTCAAGCGAAGAAAGAATTTCTTTGTTTGAAAAGTTGAATGAGAATAAAAAAAATTATCTGAGAAAAACACGTTAAAGTGCAATGGAACATTTGATTTTTTAATAAGGTTTTAAGAAGAGGAACAAAATATTCAGCTCAAAAAAAGGGAGAGATAACTGAAAATGACAGAAAAAAATTGCTAAGCTCCTAAGGGTTTCGTTTTGAGATTTTTTTTTTCCAGTTTTGGTTATTTATTTCATATCTTCAAAATAAATGGCAAGAAATATTAATTTCTGAGATGTAAGCAATGTAGGTATATCACAAAATGCATAGCAATGAAATTGGTTCGCAAAATTTAATAAACTAGAAATGTCAGTCATAACATGCATGTTACTGATAACAAATGAAGACACACACACACGCGTATATATATATATATATTGTATAATTACTTTTTGTTTTTTTCAAGTTTAGAAAATGAAGAGTAAAGTTTGATAAAGAGTTTATATTAATTTCAGTTTAGTTTCGAGGTGATTAATTGCAAATGGAACAAAAGGAATACGCTAGTTGTTCACATTAAAATATTAAAATGGACGTACATGGTCTGTCAAAAATACCTGACAACAATTTTTGACCTTAAATGGGGTTAAGGAGACACGGCTTGCCAAGCCTATATAGGTAATCCTAATGTGCATGCTATAATTATTTTTCTGTCTACAGAGAATCCACAGCAGATCACCGATAAGCAATGAAATGTAAGTGCCCAAGTGTTTTCTTAACTGACTAAAAGACAAAATAAAACCTACTCAGAATTGAATTCGATAAAGTTATTCAACTTTTTATATCATTTTGTGAAAGCTGAAAATCCGACTGCGTTTACAAACACTTCCTCATTCATTGACGGTCTGCCGGCAACTCATAGTTACAGTTTCTATTGGAAGGAAATATTCACGTTTGTGCATAAGATTCCTGACAGACGTGCATCAAAAAACGCTTCATTTGCATAGCAAACTAGCTTCATAGGGCCGTCGGTAAGAGCGTCGACCTTGTGATAGGAAGATCGCAAGTTTGATTCCCACGCCGAGAACGCTAATGGCGGATGGTAAACGTTAAATGCGGTAGCAAAGTTCTCCTACTTTTCAAACAAATTTACACCTCTGGGGGTACTGGTTCAGGGTTGTCTCGGGACCTTGATCTGGATCTAAAATTCCGGGATATCTGTGATGTTGCTGCCATTTGTTTATGCAAAAGTCGGACTTCTTTTGGAAAATAGGATTCTCGGATCTAATGAAGCCGCAACCCTCAAATCCTTGCCATGACTCGTAATTTATGGGTTCATGGACTTGCTGTGATGATACTGTACAGCAAAATGATATAAGCAACTAATTAGCTTCCTTTGTTTATGCACGAAAAAATGTGATTGGATATTTTTTGGAAACAATAGTACATAATTTATAATCCTCAAAAATAAGGTGAAAACTTATTGCCTTTATATTGAAGATTTTCACATGATTTTTTTCTATTGAAGAAATTAAAATACTTTTGTTATCTGTAACATCAAAAGAGGTGGTAGAAACAGTGCCACAACTAAATACTATTGAAATCATGCAAAATAAATATGTAATAACAGCTCACAAATATAGTATTATAGTGTCTTGATTAATATTTTACAGAGTTGCATTTGTTATATAAGGTGCTTACAAAAGAATAATTAAACTTTGAAGAGCTACTACTGAAAAAATTAAGATGTTACGAGCGTTTTGGTAAAATTAAATTAAAAATAATACTTTTTGAATTTTACAAAATTATAAATGTTACATGTGACCACCATCAGATGATTCACAAACGATATCCGGTCGAAAATAGATATCATCCAACATTTTTTGTCAGCATGTTCAGTGTTACAGTTTGAGAATCTGCGGTTATTGCTTTTAACCAGTTGCCCCCAAAATCTCATATTCAATTTCCTGCGACTTTTTCTACAGAGATACTCAAAAGATTAAATGTTTTTTCCATTAATACTGCTGAATATTTACGCAATGAAGATGTAAATAATTGCAGACATCAAAACTAACAAAAAAACATTCTGAAAAGAGTATGGGGTGAATTCTACTATCCATGGGATACAGTTCGTGTTTCTGGTGGTGATCACATTGAACATAATTGCGAATAATTTATAAACATTAAAGTATTATTTTCAGTTTAACTTTTCCCAAATGGTTGTAGACTTCCTTAGTTTTTCAATTGTAGCTTTTCAAAGTTAGAATATTTTTTCTTGTGAACACCACATATTTTCATATGTATATAGTATACGATATATCAGATTACTTTAAACACAAATGATATTGATCACTATTAATGTATTCCACACAAGAGAAAAAAATATGTGAGTGCAAATTCGTTAGTATCGAATTTTTTTTATTGAAACTAAACTTAGAATATACTTATTTTACATCTCTTTAAAATTTCTATGAGGTGCTGTCCTCGGCACTTGACTTAGGTTTCAGATTACGAGGTCCGTCGCCAATGGCCCTCTTGCTGCTTCTCATTGTGCCATTGATAAACAAACGCAATAACAACTAAAAGGATATCCTCTTAATTTTAATTCAATTTTGGTCTTAGCTTAACCAATATGAGACACCTGGCTTCTCTATTAGGTTCTAAGCTTTCGAGAAACAACAATTAATCAAAGTAAGAAAAAGTTACTTTAAGAAATGTCAACTGAATTTTATTTAAATCCTTAGACTGATCAATAGAGATTAATCTATAAATGTGCAGATGATCCTTCATGTGCCCTCCACAACATATTATCAGGAATATATACTTATCTTACAACTGATTAACGGTCAGATTCAGTAAAAATTACGCATCAATCTCATGCATCGCATAAATTATCTCGAATCTCACTACTAATACTTCTCTAATTTCCTATTTACAGTTCCTCCAAGCAATCTAAAAATTCCCAAATATTGCTGATGTCATCAAAAAATTGAACCCGAAAAATGGAATTGCAGATCGTGGATCTTACTCAAGAGGTGGATACTGTTGGTCGTCATTGTATCGTCCCGATATTACTTACATCTTTTATTATTCATTAATATCTAAGGAGTCACTAATCAGCATTCACTAATAAGTTAAAACCGAGCTTCAACCAATAACTCAAATGGAACTTATTAAAATATCTAAGTGATTAAAACACAAGACATTTATAATCAAGTCTGTGGAATTAATTCCTTATCACAATGGAATTTAAAGATTTATATCGTAATAAGGTTTTTAACGGATACTAACCAATCGACTCCGAATCTTTAGTTGAACTTAAAATAAGAGTTCGATTCAATGGCCCTTTACAGATTCTAATTATCTTTGATTCTTTATCTCACAGAGTAGCACGATTCCGTTGTTTTCGTTGATAATCTCTGCTCCTCAATCTATCCTCAACCGCAGTATTAAATTCTTCGCTGCGAAAAATTGCATGTCCCCAATCCAATTTACTAAACTTCAATACTTCCATTCTAACCTACATAAGTCATGTTTCATTCATTAGGAGAAATACTCAATACAAACAACATCATATTTAAGTTCCCAAAGGTTAGTTGAAAGGGGTAAAGCGTCAGTACCCTGCAATAAGCATTTCTGCTTAAATATCATTAATTCACCTTGTTGTTAATTATGAGTATCTTTTTTTATTGTAAAGAATAAAACGAAATTTTAAAGAAACTTAAAATAAGTATATCGTATTTGCATGCAACCGCCCTCTCCAAACTTCAACCCATTACGGGAGGACTTTGGGCATCAACCAGTTTAGTTTAGTTTTTATTAACGTCGCACTAGAAGCAACACGAGGGCTATTGGCGATGGACCTCGTAATTTTGAACCATAGTCAAGTGACGAGGACGACACCTGAGCTGGCACCCCCCTCTCCTAACATCCACACCACGCCAACGGGAGGACTTTGGACACCGAACAGATTTAACGTGCATCAGCCCCGGCTACACGGCGGGTCTTTGGCGGCCAAGGATCGAACCTGCGACTGAACGAAAACCGCCGGTCGCTAGTCCACGACCTTGACCACTAGGCTACCGCGGCCCCTGGGCATCAATCAGATTTGAGGTGTATCAGCCAACTACATGCCAGACTTTTAAATGGCATCATAATTAGAATTCACAATCCGACGAAAAAACGCTGGTCGTGAGTTGGCGACTGTGACCACTGCGGCCTTTTTTTCAGTTAATATTCCTCAAGAATTATATGACCAATAATTAAAGTGTATGCAGTTGATGTCCATAAAAATAGACATATTTTCACACAACAATTATATCTAAGGAATGCGTGGGGGAAACGATTTTTATAGATATGTCTCTAAATATATTTTTCTTCGAATTTTTGAAAAGTAATAATTATTCATTAAAGTAACAAAAAAGTTAGTTATTACTCCCTTATTAATATTAATGTATTTTAAATGATTTTGCAGAAATTAATCATTTTAACGCTTCCAACGAAAGTCTAATATTTTTTTTAAAAAAAATGCATATTTTATCAAACAATTTTTACTGAAAAAAAAGTATATCTATTTATTCGTTTTATGGAATACTTTTCATGCTCATATACTCCTTTTCTTATAATCTTATCAATAAAAATATAAAATAGATTTGAAAAATTCAATTATTTAGGAAATGAATATCAAATATTAAATCAGTCAGAATAGATCTTTTTCTTAATCATTAATTTTAATCTGGTATTTGCATAACTAGATCAATAAGACTTATGACAAAAATAATATTTATTTGATGAATAATTGTAGAACGTGAAAATATACTTGAAATTTTCATAAAAACTTAACTATTACATTTTGGATGTTAATTGTTTAATTTTGAATACCCAATTAAGATAAAAAAAATTAAAGTATTTTTTTAAAAAAAATTAAAGTATTTTTTTAAAAAAAATTAAAGTATTTTTTTAAAAAAAATTAATTTGGAGTTCGATAAAAATACGAAAGAAAAAGAAAATATAATTTTAAAAGACAATAAAAATTATTACGTGTTTTAAATTTTTAATAGAAATACACACTTGAAAGATTATTAAATTTTACTACAGAAATGAATTAAAATCCTTCCGCAAAAATTATCTATGATAAGTAATTTTCAACTTCGATTTCTGACACTTGTTCTCACTTTTTTATATTTATTTTGTTGTCTTAGATCCAAAATTTGAAGTTAAAATTTTTACATCCCAAAATATTTAAGTTTCATGAAAGCACAATCCAAACATGAAATATTTCAGTTTTAGTCTAGGGTCATTTCACATTCACTTCTCTGTTTAAAATATTTCTCTTTTTTTACATTCATTAAATTTTTTTTACGAGCAAATAATTTTTTTTAAAAAAATTCTTTTAATTCTTTTGAATGTCACATACTTTTCAATAAGAAATCCTGGTGTGTAATACAACTGGTGTGTAATTTTATTTTTATTGTAAAAAAATAGGTAATTGTCTTGGCGAGATCCAAGAATGGTATCTGTTTGCACACAATAACAAGCCTATCTCCAATCAAACCATAAAATGGCTATTACATGTCCCTCTTCCAACCTTAGATGAACTGATTCTTTCATCTGGATATCGTGCACATTGCAAATGACAGCATATAATGATAAGAATTAATAGAACAATCGATGACATTTTATACATTATAATTACATGTATTAAATCGATAGTTTTATTATTAGTTATAAAAAAATATTCAAAATCTAATCTATACACATGTCACTTACTGAATAACAATGCTTCATCAATTGATGAACATTTTGAAAAATTCATTGCATATCTCGTATACATCTCGCACTGCAACGGCTGTTCGATGTTAAAAATGCAATTCTATTGGATTTAGAATAAATTTGTTTATTCAAAGAAAATTTTTCACTGTGCAATAAAAGTACAACTAATCCCAGCACTGGCAAAAAGCTTTTGAAACTTCTCAACTTATAATAACAATTACCTTACTTCACACATATTAGGTTATTAGGTTTGAACTAAATAGATACTTTTAAACTTCTGATGCATAACACATTATTCACTCGATGCAATTCGTAAAATTCCGAAATAAAAATAAAGGCTCATTCAAAACTTCAATAATCCTCGGAAAAGAGATCATGGCGTCTAGACGGAAATACAAGTTCAAAAATCTTGATAAAATTATTTGTTTTGGCTTCACTTCAATCCTGCATCCATTACACGTAAAACTAATAATCACCAATGCAATAATATCAATGTACAGTATAAATACTTGTTATTGAGATATTATGCGTGATAATTGTTCTGATAAATAGTTAATATGTAACAATTTTTTTGCTCCAAATAAATGCCAAAAGTGATGAACTCTATTACCTAAAAATTAGATTTAACAACTTATGAATTAAATATGTGTACCTTTAAGCTTAATTTTTAAACCATGATTTAAAACTTTTTAAACATCTTTTTCGATTTCCGAAAAACTGGTAATTTATGGATAAACCATTAAGAATGTAGAGAAAGCTTTTATCTGTGTGCTTGAAGGAAGTAACAGGATATATGGTGGGCGATTTACAGCACCAAGTCAGACATATTTAAAATAGATGAATTAATAAAGGTACGGCAATGAAACACTGGACGCACTAACAGAATGTGGTGAATAATATAAGGGTCCTGGCAGGCAGGACACTTAGGGGCACTCTCTCCCAACTAAAGATATTTATGCAAAGGCGATTCAACCGGACATCCACTCTTCACAATGGGAAAATATCGTAATCCCAATGAATTGCTTCACCAAGTGTAATTTATCATGGAAGTAAAAACTCTGCGATTTCTGTAATTTCTTATGAATGAAAAGTTAATAGAAGACTTCTGATGTCTTTTAACAAGGCTGCGAATTGCAGAGGATTCTTTGACGATTATGAAGCAGAGTCCATTTTTTCATTGCCAAAAATACCTACATGGCTAGATATCCAACAAAATTTAATATTATAACCTTTGTTATGAGATTTGCAAATGAATTCAGTTTCTTTTTTTTTTTCACCATTGTTAAAGCAATATCATAAGAAGCTTCTGTCATTGTTAAGTGTTTACAACTTCTTTTAACAAATATATTTTGTCGTCTTCTGATTTCTTCCTTCTTCTTAGTCGCATATTCTTTCCGCAACTCAGACCCAATAGCATTTTTTCTTCCATGTAAATATGATGCTGTATTTTATAGTGTCTATTACGATCATGACTTATATGAAAAACTACTTTCACAAACAATACAAAGAGTTTTCCTGATGAATTTACTATAAATAATAACTTGTTTTCGCGTAATTCAATAAATTCATGCTTACTATCATTTTCGTGTTTCTTTTGGTCTTTTAATTTGGCACTGTAATGGAAAAGAGGAATTCAAAGAAAACATAGATAAGTATGAAACCTTAAAAAATGTTGAAGAAAGAACAAATAGATCACAGCTACGTACATCGTCTGACATAAAATAAAAAAAAGCACACAAAAGGCTCTCGCCAAAAATCTGCTTCAAAATTTGACATAAGGAAGGCTTTTTGAGAAGAGACTGAAGAGCTGTTCGTAATCATCCAATGTTTCACATTTGGAATGGTTTAGCCCCCCCTCCCCCTAACCGATAACTCAGCCGGATTTCATTAAAAACGACACCCAAACAACTTATCCGGTTCCTTTCTATCTGTCTGTATAAAAAGGAACAAATTCCGTAAATTCCTAGCGATGATACACAAAGAGGTGTCAGAAGATGATTGTACATGTGGTCAATTTGCTGAATGTAAAAACTGTTTATACATTAGAACCTCAGATAATTTCAAGGTAGGAATTTAAAAAAAAAAACTTTCTTTGTTGTACACTTAAACTAGGTAGGTACAGTTCCTCAATTTTGCAGCGTTCCCTGCTGGAGAGCATTGTATAATCTCTACAATGAGGCACTAAAATGGTTGTTTTGAAATGAGTGAGATGGCGCGGATGATATTCTGTAATGATAACAAGCGCGACAGTTTCTTACGCCACAAAGTCAAAAGTAACTGGTTGCACTGCACATAGAAACTTCTTTCAGGTTACGTACGAAACGTACCTCAGTAAATTGTCGGAGCAATGTGGTGGATAGGGTCAAGATAGAGTTGCAGGTAGATCCGTATACTATGCATCCGTAATCAATCTTAAATAGAATTATCGACTGACATATTCGGGTAAAGATGTTAGATCTGCTCCCCATGAGGTGTTGGACAATCCTTTCAGGGTATTAAAGGATTTTCGACACTTTTTCAGCATATGTAAGATATGCGGAAGAAAAGAGAGTTTGCGGTCGAAAACTGATGTCTGGGATGCGGGTAGATGTATCACAGATGCGAACGGCAAGGGTGGAAACCCCTTTTCCTGCAAAAATGCATACAACATATTTCGCTAGCTGATATATTGAGCCCTTCCATGCCACACCATTCAAACAGTTCATTAACTGCAGTCAGAAGTAGTCGCTCAATAAGATTTTAAGTCGATTCTTCGCAAGAATCTGAGAATCGACGTTATACAGAGATCCGTATACAAATGGTTGTGATTGGGAACGTATGGAAGATAGATGACAAGTAAAAAAAGAAGCGTACTTAAAATATTTCCCTGAAAAATTCCCTAAAATTGAGTAAAATAATGTGATAAAATAGATCCAATGCGAACTTTTTAAGAGAATGAAATGAAAGAAAATTGATAATGAAAAGATGAAAATTGCCTCTAAAATCAAAGTCACATTAATTGCAAAAAAAAAACCGTAGCTCCATGTGCAGTCATTTGCCATAAAGAAGAAAGAAACAAGACGAATACTCCTTGCTAAAGGAGTAATATCTTACTTTGAGCATAATTATGTTATCTAGAGTAGATCTTCCTGTACGGAAACCACGCTGAAAAAGAGGAATGCATCGGCTCTTTTGCAATTAATAAACAAAACGGTGTTCACCATACATTTCAATCTCTAACAAAGCATCTTGTTATAGCAATAGGTCTGTAGTTGGGAAGGTCCTTCGGACATTTACGAGGTTTAAGAATACAAATCACTATGGATTCCTGCCTCCGGACTAGAAAACCATGCTCTTTTCATATTCGGTTGAATAGGTAAAGTAGACTTACTAGTGAATTCTCATTCATGTGGAGGAGCATATCATGAGTAATTCCATCAGAGTCTGGGCTGCTATTGGGCGTCACAAGGAAGCTTTTCTCAATTCCCACGTGTCAAAGTCACAGTTATAAAATAGCGAGTGCTGACACCTGAAGTTGATAGGTGTTCTCTCAGAACGATTATTAGTCTCTAGAAATGTAGCTCTATATGAACCGGAACAACACACAAGAAAATGACTGATCGATAATATTGGTCACTTTGAATTGTGAAAAATGAACAGAATTTACTGTTTTCAGGATCAGGATGGAAAACTCGCGATAGAGTGTGTTTGAAACTTTTACTTTTCTCCATAACTATTGCCTAGTTGTAGACGATGAGATAGAAAATACATACCTGATTCAAGATTCCCTCCGACTATTTAAATGCAATGTAGTTCTTAGTCATGGGGTATCTACGACAAATGACCCACAATCTCCTTTGTCCCTTGTAGGATGTTTAAATGTCCTTATTTCCTCCTTGGCTTACTCATCTTCCGCTATGAGTTGGAACTCTTAGAAGTCATTGCATCAGCAGCATTCCATAACCAAGTCAGTGACATTTCGAAAAAAGTTATCAATGTCCCATTCCGGACCATTGTGCCAATTATAACGGTTAACCGTGTGAATTTATCCGAATCTACCAGGTTGAAATGTAGATTGTGCGTGAGTGAGAGCGGAAGTAAATTCATCCCATGACCATGAACCTGGGAGTCTAGGATAGGGAAATGATCCCTATTATCACTATTCACCTCTAATTTCAACAACAGTAGCAGAGACAGCGAACAAAAGCTTATCAAGAGAAAGAAATGTTCCAGTGGATGCATGAGAATATGTTTCCTCGTTGATATTCAGCAAACAGAAACTGAGATCCGAGATCAACTGCTGATCTGACGACAGCACAAATTAATACCATCATTCTTCCACTGAATACTGTTCCCAATTGAATCACTTACAAGAAAGGAAGGAGCTGGTAATTGGTCGACTAAGTGGTTCAAATCCATTTATTACACAACATCGTTTGGTGGCATAAACGAATAAATGCAGCAAACGTTTGCTGTGCGGATCCATATCAGCGAATTACTCAAACTGTAACGATGCGGTTAGAGTAACGATACTATTAGGATGTGAGTACGCATACACCTCCCAAAGAAGATGCAGTGGTATCAACATCCTATCGTTGGCGATTATATTCACGCACTCGTGTTATCAAGGTACGCCTCAGAGAAAGTCTCCTGAAGAACAAGAACAGCACATAAAGGTTGGTGCGATTATATAATGGATTTGAGATCCTCTAACTGGATCGTAAGCCGCAGCAATTCCAGGAAATAAATGAAGCCCTTAAGTCTTTGTATTTGGTCCATAATCATGTTATACTCATCAACCTATGGATGTAAATTCAACACTGGGAGTTCAATTGAAGTTATGAGGATTTTGGAAGGTCTTTATAGCCATCAATTTTTCGATTCACTCAGTTGAGCGTCTATATTCTTCTTTGATTATTTGTTACCAGCGGTAACTTTTGCTTAATATTATATGGCAGGGTGTGTGGAGTAGTAGTGAAAGAGAAGAGACATGCGTCTGAGGTGCAACATCTGTTTCAGTAGATCTGGACATGAAACCTTTTTAAGCCAGAGAAGCATAACCCAATACAAGTTTTACCCCGACCCTTCTACACCCCCTGCTACTCAATTCTTTTCTACCAATCAACTGAGAACTTCATGAGCGTCATAGCTGCCCTGCTTTTTTCACTTGATTTAAGCTCTCTCCTCAAAACGTTATAATTCTCATCTAATCACACTGAATACGGGGAATTGATCTGCTTATAAATTTCTGCCCTAATTTGAGATTAAAGCCTTACAGAGCTAGGTACTCAGAATAAGTCTGCACTACACACTAGAGACTGGTGTTTGAAATGAAACAATACGTCAAGCCTCTGGATATGATTTTTAGATTTTTTTATTTTCACAGAAGTGACCTCCTTTGTATTTCACATAGGGTAAGAACAGCAATATGAAGATGGGTCTTATTTGCAATTTACGCGTTCACTCCTTAGATGTACATTCATTACTGTTGTAGCTTACCTCTGAGCATGGAGGGCAGATGGTTTTCGACTGTCCAAACGTTGACTTTGAAAACAAAGCTGCAGATTTGAAATATATAGGTGTACAGGGAAATGGAGATACGTGGCCATTACAATTTCTGAAAGATAAGGTGTCGAAAACATCAGGATCAGGTACTTACTATTAATCACTTTACCATTACGATATATCGTAATCCGTATCACTCAACAGACTTTCTGGTTCTGCATATTCTCCTTAATTTCTTCTGTCGACTTGTTCGACAAATACATCTTTGAAATAACTCCTCGAAACTAGTTGAGGGTGGTATCAGGAGTGACGGTAACTTTGAAATAATTCATGTAATGTAAACTTACGAGGATTGAGACATGTTTCGCAGATGACACTTAGAGGAACAAGTCCAAGGAACGCATCTTGTGAATGGTATTAACAATCCCTACACTAATCATAATGGCCTTTTCAATAAAGAAGAGAAAGACAGCCGTAAAGTACCTCTTTGGTCTTCATAACAAAAATTCTTGCAGTATTTTCTATCATCTTTTGTTATTTCATAGGAGATGTGGTTGACGGAAATTTTCTTCATTTAGGGTACAACGAAGATCAATTGATGAAAGAAATTTGTAGTTCCTGCTTAACATAGAGTGAGGTGTTAGATGTATTAGAGACTCCATCAAGGCAGGAAAAAGACTTTGATTCCATAAGGGGAGATTGTTGTTCAAGTATGCCTACACCTACCTAAGAGGCCAAAAAGGAGGGGAAGCCCACCGGTTATCTGGCAAATGCCAGACACGGCACTACCCCAGATGTGTCATTGAAGTGTAGTATTACAGCTACGGGGTGAGGATCCGTCGGCTCCTCCGAGGCCCCCTAACTACAATACTAACTCTAAAACAATGTCTTTGGGATACAAAATAACCTCTCGGAAGCATTTATCAGCTAAATGACAGAAGCGGGGTCACATCTACAAATGAACAAAGGAAACAGCATGAACAAAAGAAACGAAACAGGATTTCTAGACTCCACTTTCCTCTAAACGGGTCGTTGCATGCAGCAAACATGCGGGTCAGGCCAAAAAACGTGTTCTTACATTAGCGTTACAAAATGAATTTTTTTATTTTTAAATCCCTAACATAAACATAATCAAAATAAATACAAAAAGGGAGAAACAAAAAGTAGCAGAACTGAAAAAAACCCTCAAAATCAACCCCATACATAAAAAGCATCAACAAAAAAAACTTTGGTGAGAACCTGCAATGCAAACAGTAATAAAACAAATATTTTTTTTCTGCCTTTCTTTCTTATACAAAAATTTACTCGGACAACTTGGGCACACGACCTCCCGCTCTCAACCGAAGATAAGCTACTGAATAGAAAAAAGATGCCGATTGTAACAAGGAAGGTCAAAAACAAAAAGATTGCTGGGTATCCCGGAGGCACATCCCCCCTTTTTTTCTAAAGACAGTAAGCCTCATAGGATTGAGAAAGATTCCTAGGGTCTTTCTGGTTCGTGGATTCCGTATCTATCTGAATGTAAACCCCTGACGGCTTCACTGGACTTGGGATCGAGCCTACGACCCAACGGAAACAGCTCTGGCCATGAATTTGTGACTAAGACCATAAGACTGCCAAGGCCACGCGGGCTTCAGAGGGTGTATTGGAATTTGAGTGACAAGTTTCTTTGCCTGAAACACTTGAATGGATGCCATTGTTTTCGCCGGGTCATTTAGAATAGTTTAAAACATAGGTATAAGAAGTGGCAAATTAATAATATGATTTAAATAAAATGATAGAAAATGCTTTAAATCCTTTTTATTTTTAAGTAGCTTTTGTAACTATGAAAGAAATATTAAATAAAAGGACATGAATACAGCGGAAATTATGCTTATCAAAAGGTAACTTATTATTGCCCAAGTAATTTATCGTCTCATCAACAATTTCTTAAGCATATTCAATGAATAAAAATATTTACTTTTCTCTTCCTACAAATTCTGTACAATGTAAAAATTAGGTGCCTCATGTTTTTCTGTTTTCTATTACGTTGCTAGGTATGACATACAAATTCGGGAAAAAATTTAATTATATATACGAGTGCGAGTAGCTTTGATTTAATTTTACAGAAATTTTAATACTTGTATACATTTCTTGTATGTGTGATTCGCTTATGTTATCAACATTTTTTTATTCATGCACTTTAAAGAAATGAATAAATAAAATATAAGCTACTACGATCAAAACTAATCGCCAATTAAAAAGAAATATTATTTTGAATAGTAATTTAATGTAAAAAAGAGATGCATGTTAATACAGTGAAACAAAAGAATAAACTTAATGAACAGAAATTCTAAAATCAAAATTGTGTTTCTCCAAGGAAGCGAGGGGAAAAACCTAATTTCATTCTTAATTCACCAGTAAATCAAACTGGAATTAGAAATACAACAGGAAAAATTCAATTATGCAAAAACAAAAAGCATAAATTATTTTTTTTTAGTTCAGAAAAGTAGAGTAAAAGAATTTTGAAAAAAGAAATTACTTAGCTAATTACATCATCATATAAATATTCAAACCCTCTTTTAAGTTGATTTTTGAAACTTTCTATGTGCAAAAATATGAACAGTAAAAAGCGTAAATTCTATAATTAAAAACATTTCTTATATACTTTTTTATCTTCTGAAATGATGCAATAATGAATCAGTTTAACAATTCTTAATTTTTGCTTGAATCACTTTGCATAAACAGTGTTTAACAATTGATTACTTTAATTAAATACATTCAATTTTATTTTCTAAAATTGTTGTAAAATGTTTAAAAATTTTTTTATGTATTTTAAATTAAACTAAACATAATTGTTGTATTTAAAAATACCTTATAACTTGGACGCATATTTAAATATGCATTATGCTACATTTAGTTGGAAGCTAAATTTTGAACCGTTAACGTTATAAGACATGCCACCAGAGAAACGAAAATAAGTTCTAAAAAATGTTAATTACTTCCGTTTCATTGAACATTAATATAATTTTTGATTATTAAATGCTTATTAATGTCGCACTTTGAAGAAACACAAGGACAACCTTTGAGATCGAGGAGGACGACTTTGTAATTTTGAGCTTCGAGGACGAAACCTGAGTAAGAATCCCACACCACGCCAGTAGAGTTACCTAGAGCCTCAACACGGCAGGTCTTCGGTGGCATAAGAATTTGAACCCAGGACGAGATGAATCAACGCTGCAGTGAGTCTGTTACCATGACCGCTAGGGTAGCACGGCCGAGTTTAAAGGGGAATTAAATCAGAAAAATGTTCTTACCAGTAAATGAGTAAAATGGTACGTAATATCTTAACGCGAATCGTAGTAATAGGAAATAAAATTTCATTGGTAAGTTGAATGTTGTCCGCTAATGTTCTGGGATTCTATTTATTTTTAAATACAGAATTGTGAGATACCACATAAAAATATTTTAAATCAAAAAAACTATCAGTGTAGCTGATAATTAAGACAGGTATTTCTACTCGCATATTTTTAAAGTGAATCAAAATATTTGATTCTAGATAGCATACCGCCATTTCATTATAAGGATTTAGTTTTGAAATAAATTGCCCATGTATTCATAGCTAATTAGCTATAATTATGAAAAAAAAATCAGAATTATTTATTTAAAGTGTATGAAAAGTGGATATACAATCAAACAGCAATGTTATACCAATAAACGATCGCAAATTCTAAAAAATATCTCGTAATTTGTAATTAATACCAAATTTACGGAAACCATCAATTCGATGGGTTTTTCGTTTCATGCGTTACATTTACGAATATATAAACACATATGCGCGTTAATTATTTGTATATTGATGTTTGAGTGAGTGAATGTAAAGGTTATTGGCGCAAGAGCCAGATGCTGCACCAAACAAGATTGTGGTCTAAGCGGGAAAAAATTGAAAAAAGACAAGAATTGGTTGACAAGGAGGGTCGAAAATAGAGAAGAATCTGTAAGGTAACCCGGTGTGAGTCACGCGTGGTTACCAAAGACAGTAAATCTCATAGGAAAGAAAAAGATCACTAGTGTGCCTCGGGGTCAGGATGCTTGAAATATTTATATTGATATTGTATGTTTATATTGTATATTATTATGTATATTGATTTTTAGAGATGTAATGTAATAAATATATATCTGCACTCAAATTATCCGAAACGCCTATATTTCAATATACTATATAACTATTTTTACGAAAATCCATCAAATTGACACGCAATTATTTTACAATTAAACGTTTCATTTGTTGCAGAATAACAAAAATGAAATGAGAGGAAGTAAAAAAAATCAAACAAATAACGGCTGTGAAGTAGCCAGTATGCAGATTTGAGCTATTATTTTACAAAATCGAACACGCCATATCATATCACAAATGATCATTTCAACTGTGCAAAGGAAATATGTTCAATTTGGAAGTTTAACGAGATTAAACATATATTTATAATACGATTAAAACAAAGCGAAAGATTATGTCCAAAGTAAATTTTGTGAAAATGAAAGTAGAATGCATTTATTACATAAAAATTTCTATTTCTCTAATTCATTGCCAGTTATACCAAATCTTAATGTCCGAAAGTCTTGCCAATTAGAGCTGTGGAAGAAAAATAGATATGTTGATATTTGTATTTAATATTAAAATTATGTATGCGGAGGATGTGGGGACGAAAGGGGAATTTATTTGTAAAAAATGTTTTGAATAAAACTATTAAAATCGAATGAATTAAGATAAAAAGATATGAGAAAAAATTTCATTTTAATTTACCCATCGTAAAGACGGACTTTAGTAAAATAATTATGAAATCAATACCAGTTAATTTAATATTAAAGATATTAAAATCAATACAATATAATACAACATACTGAACAATTCTAGAATTTTTTAAAAGAAAAAAATAAGTCATACCAAATGCCAGCATAAATTCACTAAATATAGAATCGAAAAAAAATGTGAAAATGATATTAAATATTCCGTGACATCAAAGTCCGAAACAAAAACACAAACACACAAAAAATTAGAGAAAAATTTAAAAAATTTAGTACATATTGCCTAGTAAGAGAATCGTATAAAATACTTAATGCATCTAAATTACTACATAAAATTTAGAAAATTTAGAATTTCTACGTATTTGCGTATTGGTAAAATTTAAGCTGAAAAATTGTTTCTGGCTCGAGTAGTTGAAATAATTTTTTTCCAAAAATATGGGAAAACCAACTTCAGTATTTTACATTTATTTTACTAAAGTAACTTTAACTTTTTTAAAACTGGTACATGAATGAAGATTATTAACTAATATTCTTCGATTATCCAATTTCTAGGACATATAATTAGGATTCTATTCCTAATGAATTGGGTTCGATTTTTAAGTCCGTTTGAATGAAGGCACAAATAGACTATGTATTAATTTCCCTTTATTTAATGGGAAGAGATACATAGTCTATAATAAGACTATGTATTCTATGATTTTCTTTTAATTACTAGAAATTACTCCTGGAGAAGTACACCAAAAACTTTTTGTCTTATTATTATAAAATATGCATTGAAAATAAGATATACAAAAAGAAACTTGTCTCAGTGAAATTTTATTTCAGCTGTTTGAGTGACTTAGTACCTTAAGTATGATGTACGTGATTATCTTGTATTTGTAATATACGAAAAAATGATTGGGTGGGTGGGGATAATAAACGCAAACACTATTTGTGAATAAATCCTCAGAGAAAGTAATATCAAGAATTGTTACATTTGTTCTTTGTTTCATAGCTGGTAAAAATCAATCAACATTCTTCACCTTGAAAAAAAATTACGAAACATTCCCGTTCCTAAATTATCATGTTTCAAAAAAGCATTGTTTAAATTTTCACTTTAGAAAAATGCAATAACCAATGGCAAAAACTGATTCATTTAAACTAATACTTAAAGATTATGGATTCGATTGAATCGTATGATATGATGGAAACACCATTTATTGGTAAACAAATTTATCGAAAATATGCCGGAAGCATCAAAAAACCAATATCAGAAAAATGTTCACTACCTAAGCGCTACGACATTATTTTTATTCAGCAATGTTGAATTCATTCTTTAAAGCCTGCTAAGAAAAATTCATTCTTTGAAGCTTAACAACAGGATATATTTTTTAAGAAATAGTTGACCTTTGAAGGTTTTGTTCATATTTCCTTAAATAGCTCTTAAAATTAATACAGTTATTTATTCATAAAAATAATTAAAAGTTATTTTAACAAATTTCTTTTTAAGGTAACTGAGACATCTTCCTCAAGGATAAAGAGCTTAATTTATGGCAAATTTAAATGGTCTTTCTTTTTATTAAGTTAGAAGTAATGGAAATATTTTAATATTGGCATATTTATATACTTACATACTTGTTTATGAAAAAAAATCACTATTATATACAAAAATAGTTACATATATGCAGTTAATAACCAATACATTTACGCTTGTAAATCATATACTAAACTTTATGTATATCTTGCATAAAATCTCTCCACTTATATGAAAATAACTTTCTATTTGCACTGTATATAATAATAATTTCAAAATTTGAATTTGATAATTTCTTAGAAATTTAAATTTACAGTTCAAGTTTTTCTTAAATTTCTACAAATATTCCACAATACATAAAATTTGTGAGTGTTTATAAGAAAAAAAAATATTTTCACTGTTTGTATCATAAATGACAATATTTTATAATGCAGAAAATGGATAAAATGGATTTTTAAGAAAACGTACACGAATTCTAAAATATTACATTATGAGAAAACCTCAAATACAGATATTTTTTCTATGACATGTTTGGCTTACTTAAAATTTTAACATTATATGTCCTAACCTTGTATAGATCAAATTATCATAAATTTTATATGTATTGGAATTTTCAAAGCGCCCTTAATTTCTTAACAGCAATATCAAAAAATGTAAAATTTGAAGCATTTTAAAGTCTCAGCTACCTTAAGTGATTATCTACGTAAATATTTTACATATTAAATAGAAAAATGTTATAGATTGCAAGTGTGCACTGATCCAATTTAATTTTTATCTGAAACAAGCTACCAAAATATCGAAGGCATTCGTTTAGTTACGCAAAATTTAGCCCACATATGATAAAATTGTCTTACGTAACTATAGTAATATTACTTAAATAGCTTCTTTTCACCCTTAAATACCCTATCACCGTGAGTTGAATAAACTGCTGTACTGCATACAGATGGCAATTCAACTCTATGTTAGATTAGGTTAGGTTAGAAGAGGCTTATATAAATGTTAGGCAGAATATCAATATTTACAATCAAGCACTCATGGTTTGTTTACCTCACAGAAAGTATCTCGTTGATCCTCTATCTTTCCCGTTTTGACACGACGCAACGTTTAATATTACTTGAAAAGGTTCGTATGTGGAAGGAAATATAATGTTCTTGAATATCATCCAGTATTACATTTTGAATATGGCAAAATGATTCGGAAAATATGCGTTTCACTCATTACATAAGGAATTCAACTGAAAACAAGCCAATAATACCTTCTAAAAATATTAAAATTCAAAATGTTTATTTTTATCGTATTATAAATACTTAAGTTTCTACACCTAATGATAGAAATATATTTTATCTATGCACAAGTATTTCACTGCAAAATTTAAAAATGAGGAATAAAATGTGATTGAATTCCTCATTTTTAAAACTTAATCCTTATAACACAATATTTTTCGGTATTATATTTCTATGCAAATTCAATTGGTTCTACTTGTATACTTTAAATTTATATTAAATATTTATCATGGCTTTTTTAGAACAAATTTTTAATATAGCAAAACTTTTAAATTATATATAACTAAATATAAAATAATGAGTAAAATTATTAAGATAATATGATTATGTATAAACAATGCAGAAATTGGTGTACATGACGGGAAGTCTCTAACTTTAATTATACTTTGTTTAAGGTTCATTAAATAATGAAAAGGAGTGAATTGAATGAGGGAGCGTTAATAAAGTTATATACGTTACGATTAAAGTAATATATCCTGTTAGTAATAATAATAAGCAGTTATTCATATTAACTACGTCTTAACATACAGAATAACCAGTTATTAATAATAACCGATTAATCATATCGAGTGCAACATATATATGATTTGAATAACAAGAACAATAAATGTTATAAAGTAAAAAAAAAAATGTGACGCACATTACATGCATGACCGGTGCATATTAACTTGAAATTATGCGCAAGACTGATGCATATTAATATGAAATTATATTTCAGCCCATTTCATGTTATGAATTATGTATACTACACATCAAATAACTTCATATTAACTGGGCGTTGTACATAAATATATATGTCATGTCGACTTCCATTAAAAAGACAATTTTCTTTAAGAATTCATGAGGAATTTAAATTCTTGTGTTTCCTAGAATCTCATACAAAAATGAATTCGAATTTCTCACCTTAAAATTATTGACCTAAAATTTCTAGAAATATTATGCATATATTAAACAAATTCAGTGACGTTACAATGCTAATCCAATTACTAGAAAGTATAACTATAAAGCAATTTTTTTTAACAAAAGTAGAATTATCTTGTTTTGCAGTGTTTTTACCAGAATCTAGTCTAATAAGTCTAGTTTCATCGGACAAAAATTTGGAGCAATTTTTAGAATGAATTTGAGCTTTGAAACTCCAAAGCATTCTGGAATAATGAAGGCAAGAACAGAAAGTCGTCCTCATTCGCTCTGTAAAAATGTAATAGAACTTTAAAAAAATATGCTTTTTTGTTGCGAGTCAGTTTGTTGTTAGAGTGAATGTTATATTTTTCTGTAGTAATTCACACATAAAAATGAAAAGCAATAAAATGAAATGAACTTTTAACTTAGAAAAATAGAAGTAAACAAACAAAAAATTATTTGTGATTATAGTCTTTTATCCATTCATCTTTTACCTAGTTTAAAAATAACTGTAATAAATATAAAGCAAAAACTTTATACGAGAATGACATTCCATAGAAATCACAGAAATATGTCAAAATACGAATAGTATATTCAAATGAATCAAAGTTCGATATTCACACGATCAAAATTCACATAAAGAATAAACTACAAAGATTTAAACCGTATAAAGAAAAAATGTAAGGAGATGTAGTATGCGCCGTAAACACACACGTAACATATTTACTTCTAAATATATATGATTACCACTCCGTCGTGAAGTATTCTTGCGTATACTCTTATTGCCATACAAATCTGCACACCAAGTAAGAGAAGGATTGTTACGTAACTCGCCATAAAGGTACGTGTCAGGCAGATATGTGAATGATTAGAAATGTAGCGTGATTACGCATTGCCACCAGAGGGCATTGAATTTCGTTCTACTTGGATTATTAAACAAGTAAGCAGGATAAAAGAAAGCTTGTTAGCGTGTATGTTTATTAAGAGAGAGATGTGTTACACGGCGACTAGGCTCAGGACGCCCATAACAGATCAATAGTCAAGAAGACCGACACATCATACAACGTATAGCACCAACTGTCACATTGTTCCTCATCGATACACAAGCAGCACCTTCACTACGGGGCTCTGTGTCAATCCGTACATTCGAAAGAGGCCTGAATGAAGAACAGTTGCTATCGCGGCGCTCATTACGTGTACTGCCATTGACATCCACTCCCCGTCGCCTCCGTTTGGAATGGTGTCGCGCTTCAATGGAGTGGACATAACCGAATGGAATCAGGACGTCTTTAGAGATGAATCCAGATTCAATTTGGGCAGTGACAACATTCGTGTACGTGTGTAGAGGGCCCGTGGTGAACGTCTCAATCTTGCCTTCGTGTATAGTGAAACACCGCTTCCACAACTGGAGTAATGGCATGTAGTGCCATCGCATACGACACACGGTCACCCCTTATATTGATCCACGGCACCATGACAGCCCAGAGATACGTTCGTGACATTCTTCACTCAGGGCAGGACTCCCAAGAGCCATTTTTCAACAGATTAATGCTCGTTCACACACAGCAAGGGTTTCACAGGACTGCCTTCATTATATTTCCTCTCTTCCCTGGCTTGCTTTTTTCCCCAGATTTGTCGCCAATCGAGCAAATCTGGGATCATTTAGAATGGTACGTTGGACAGGTTACGAGTTTAGTCGAATTGAAGACGCATTTACAGCAACTGTGGAACGAGATATCGCAGGACATCATACGGGACTTGCATGCTTCAATGCCTGACTGTTTCACATCATGCGTTCATGCTAGAGGTAGTCCAACAGGATACTAAAACCTCTATTCATTTGTAATTTTTCTTACAATAAATGTTCAATCTGCATTATTTTGAATAACTTATTTACATACACGTTGTACATAGTATGCAAAATTTTGTTTTATTCTGATAACTCTTTTTTGGTGCGTAAATTTTTATGGCAATGAATGTATATGCAATGTTTAAGAATTCTGTTCATGTATTTTATATAGGGCGTACAGAGCATAATCCTGATAAAGTGGAGTCACGCCCAATCAAGGAAGTAATGTAAATCTTGAGGTATAACTCTCAGACGAGTATTTCTGAGATATTTCCCGGTGTATGCATGAATCTTAAAAAAAAAAGTAACTTTAAATATTAAAAAGAGACGGAGTCCAACGATGGCTTAGAATGAAAAAGGATAGCAATACACAACTTTGGAACCATAAAATCTTATTTATCTTTCCATCATATCCCCGGAAACAAAAACTTTCATTTTTGTTGTGGAAGAAAAGGACGTGCGAAAAAAATTCTTACTTCCCAATATTTTTACCATCAAATAAAACATGTATTAGGGTATGTTTCGTGTCTTCTAATTAAATTTTATTGTATTTTACAAGCCTTTCTATAGATCGCTTAACGTATATGATTGTATACTATAACGACTCAATGCTATTTTTCAACAAAAATTACTTTGACTTTTTGTAAATCCATTTCCCATGCTACATACCACTTACAAAGTTATTCAGATGTGTTCTTATTATTATATTAACTATGATAAAACAAAACATACATAAACTTAAATTTAACACACATGTTTAATTTTTTGAAGGAAAAAAAAAACGAATTACAATCATAAGAAATTTGAGGTTCTTAAATATATATATATATATATATATATATATATATATACTGACTTTATAGAAACCAAAATTTTTTACAAAATTTTGATATTCTCTATTTTTCTCGATTTTTATAATTTTAATCATTAACTTAATATATACGGTTTCAAAATTATTTGAAACAAAACATTTGAATTAAATTTTGAGGGAAAAGGAATCCATCAAATTCCTGTTAATTTCTTATTTCATTTTTATACATAATTCAATGTTATTAAGTAAATTTTAAATATATATAATATATATTTTCCATCCTTATATACAACTTCAATGGTAAATTAGATAAAATATTCAAATGAATAAATTAAAGTCTTCAATAAAGTAATATATCGTTAAGAGTTTAGCTAGAAATATGAGAAAGCTCCACCACAAAATATTGTTTTTAGAATGATTACATTTAAGGCTACACACTCCCCGCCCCACCAATGGGACACTTTAATACGTTATTTACACAACTCTAATTATCTATTTTCTAGCAAAATTTTGCTGAATAAGGATGCTTCTGTACACTTTGTATACTAAACAGTTAACACATATTAAAAAGTTCCTAATCCATTTTGAATATGGATTTCTATATTCACGTATTTTGTAGTTTGACTTTTTTCAAATAAATTTAGAATTTAAATAACACTTTTGCGATTTCCTCCTTCAAACGCACCAGGAAGTCAATATAATAATCACTGTTGATCGATTTACCTTTTTCGAGGTAGTCAATGAAAATCACGCCATGCGTATCCCAAAAAACTGACGCCATGACTTTGCCAGCTGACTGCTGCGTTTTCGGACGCTTCGGACGGCTTTCGCCAGCTGTGCGCCACTCAGATGACTGCCGCTTCGACTCTGGAGTGTAGTGATGTATCCATGTTTCGTCCATGGTCACGTAACGACGCAAGAAATCTTTTTTGTTGCGAGTAAATAGCGATAAACAGCTTTCTGAATCATCGACTCGTTGCTGTTTTTGTTCCATCGAAAGCAATCGCGGCACCCACTTGGAAAAAACCTTTTTCATGCTCAATTTTTCATGAAGGATAGTAAATACACTTCCATATGATATCTGTGTCATCTCAGCAATCTCATGGAGCTTCACTTTACGATCTTTCATTATAATTTTTGTCACTTCACTCACATTTTCCGGTGTAACGGCTTCCACAGGTCTACCCGAGCGTTCCGCGTCATTTGTGTCGGTGCGACCACGTTTAAACTCGGCAAACCACCGACAAATCGTTGCTTTTGATGGACAAGAGTCCGGGTAACATTTTTCAATTCATTGTTTCGCTTGCACGGTGTTTTTACCCATTAAAAAACAATGTTTTATCAGAACACGAAACTCGGTTTTTTCCATTTTTTAAACAAACTATAAAACGACTTTACTCCAACCTCGATAACTCAGCTGTTTCTGGTCCGATCGACTTAAAATTTTGACACGTTTCAAGCAAAGGTTAGTACTCTAGAAAGACCTGGTTACTGGTTTACTACGAGTGCCATCTCTGGGTTAGTCTCGGAACTTATTGATCCATGTGTTACATCTTAATTTAAATGAATTGCATTTTAGAAATATTTCAAAAGCCAACATAAAATTGGGATCGGAATATATTGAATGTATATTTATCTGGTTACTGTATCTGGCAAAACATCACCATTAAATACATGAATTTTAAAAGAAAATGCTTTAAATTATTCGTAACAACATTTTGAAGAGGTTATTCATTCAATATTTAACGAGGAAACTTATCTGTTCAAATTACATTATAGTAGAAATATTTAGAGTTGCATTGGACTTAAAAACTACATTTTCTATATGCAGTTACACGTATTAAATCAAATTGTACTAATAGCTAATATTAATCTTGGTGGGAATATACACAACACAGATATTTATATCTTAAGAGAAAGCCTATTGAAAAAAAACCATTACATTAAGTAGAATATAAAAGGTTGAGAAGAAAGTATTTATCAATATTTTTTTAAACTGATATCAATTTTTGATTGACAATAATTTTGATACAAATATTGCTCTTCTTTAAATCGTGAAAAAAATTTATTCATTGTTTTTAAATATTGAGATTAAAAGCTTTCACATCAATGTTTTTCATTCAAACTTGTTATTTGTTTCTCTTGAACATTTCAATGACTAATCAACAAAAAAAATTATTTTTATTAAAATAATAGATAATTTCTTATATGATTACTTCTAACTTTCATCAATATTTTACTTCAAAATCAATTATGTTAATTAATAAGTAAATGATTGCGTATTTGAATGGCTTTAGAGAAAAATTATGTAACAGAATTATCAAAAGTTTTTTTTTTTTTTTTTCCTTTTACAATAGACAAATTCTTTAGAAAATTACTGAATTTATGGTGAACTAAAAAAATTAAATTTTTCAAAATTAAAACTACATTTCTGTCTTTTTCAAAAGAGATTAAACCTAGAAATCGTGTATTTCTTCATAATATTTCTTTCTTTCTTGTTTCATTACCACATACTAATATTCATTGCAAGCGAAGAATGTCCTCTAAAAATTTCGTTGTACATTCTAGGTGCAATGGGAATTTTCTAGAACACCTCAAACAAGTTAACAATTCAAGAAAGTGGTGAACTAAATTTTAAATTGAATGAATCAAGAATTTTGATATTACAGATGCCATTTCTATTCGAAATTATGATACAATTTTTTCGATTCCAGTTATGAATTGATTTTCTTTTATCAGTCCTATAAATGAAAGACATTCTTTTCTTATAAATTGTATTATGAATAATAGTTGAATTTGATATTTATTATTATTTACTTTCCAAATGTCAATCATGGCATACAAAAGTTTACGATTCAAAATGCATATCCTATTGCTATATTTTTATTTTCAGTATTTTCTATATAATTTAATAATATTGATATTAACTCGTCATTTTAATTAAGATATTTCTTTTTTTTTTCTTCATATTTTTCTAGCTTATAATGTTCCATTTTTATCATTCAATTTAAAAAATTTTGCAATACTAAACTTTAAGTAAAAATAGTATTATATTACAATGTATTAATTAGATTAACTTGTATGTACATTATTTATTTTACGCTAAAATTGACAGAAATCGAGTGGGATATTAATGATTCCATGAATTATGTCACCTGTCGAGGTGAAATGGAATTATCAAACTTTTTTTATGAAATGACACATAAGAATCACTACAAGAATGTTTCAAAACTATTATTTATGTATATACTAAATTTATTGCAATTAAATCCAAGATAAGAATGCTTTCGATTTCATACTATTCCTAAAATGGAAATAATTTAGAACAGTCAGAATTTTGGTGATTCCCGACAGTAAAAATTCTATATTTATTAATATTTTATCTCCTGAACGTTGAATTAAACAATGAACTCATTGACTCATAGTCAAGAGAAAAAGGCAAAGATTAGATTAGTATTTCTTAAGTTAAAAATATTTTTAATCGTAAAAATGGGAGCAGGAAGAAATTAAATCTTTGAAGTAATGTCGTACCATTATCACAATGATAAATGAAACAAATGAGATTTTTCAAAGAAACTTCATGAAATTCTAACAAATTATTATTTTTCCCAAGTCATTTTTTTTACTATTTTTAATGTATAGAAAAATAAATTGCAAAGTAGAGACGCAAAAATGTGTATGTGGGTTTTACAAAAATATATTTATTAAAACTTACAATTAATGGAATAATCATAATCATTTAACTAAACACAAACTCCTATTTAACTAAATTAAAATAAAAGGCCGCATTTTTACTAAACAGTATTGTGTATTTAAGGAAAAGATATAAAACAATACTTAAAATAAAATAACATGCTTCCAGATTGACATTTCTCATATTTTTCTTTAAAATTATGCATTCAAAACGTACTAATAAAAGTTCGGAAGTTCCTCTAAAATACAAAATATTTCCTCAAGTGCAAAAATGTTTCCTTTGTTCGAAAAATATCGCCTGCGCTTATTCGAAACATAAAGAACACTTGCTCCTAGTTTTGCAAACTTTCAAGGCATGAGGGCGTGAATTATGCTTCGATCAATAAAGAAAAGAAGACGGTCTTCTTCCTCTTCTGACCTTATTTTATTCCTCCAATATATTTCTTCCGAGTCCTGGCGCGCAGGAAGAAGTTTTGAAATGAAGATTTAGAAAGAAAGAATACCAATAAATGCAAGGACATGAACATCTGAAAGTTCCACCTCATACAATATTTGGCCAGACAGCCGATATTGTTTTAGATCGCTTTTGAAAGATTTTTCTTGTAAATAAAAAGGATGGAAGTCTGTATATATAACTTAAGATCTTTACATTGATCTTATTTTTTCTACAAAAGCTGGACATTCTTATCAAATATTCGATACTGTATAGGGCAGGGGTATGTGTTAGAAGGTTTGAAAGAAGTCCTATAGAGTTTTGACGTCGAAGATATATAAAATAAAGAATTTTACATGAAGTCTTCGTATGTCAGAGCTATGACAAGGTTTTGCCAATATTTTGATTTTTTTTTTTTTTTTTTTGCTTGTAAAACCAATGAATAATAAAATATTTTCAATTTTTAAGTAGTTAAATAATGCCAAAGCATCAATTCACTTTATAGTCCCAATCATTCTTAAAATTCCTAGAAATTTTAGTTTTTTTTTTTTTTAAACCGTTGATTGCTTCAGAATTATCCATCAGTGACAGATTGATATTGGGATTCTAATCGTTGATCCAAATGTTTTAATTGCTCATTTTGTAACCTTTCTCAAAATAAAACTATTTTTCGACAAATATTAATTCATTTTGCACCCTATGTAATCTTAAGACAGCGTTTATTTCGCATTGATTAACCTTCGAATTTTTCATGGTTAGATTATAGTTATATCAAAGGTAAACAAATGTTAATACACAAATTGAAAAATTAAAAATATGTTTTTAATGAAATAATCAAATCATTTATAGTAATAAAATCATATCCTAATGAAACTTATTTTTAATCTTTTATACATCTACATGATCTGAAGAAGTCTTCGACTCACCATAATTATTAAATGCATTAAATATATACGCGTTCAACCGACTTAAGAAAACATGCAACATCCTTTTGATGCATATTGCTAAAAAATTAAGAAAAAATACCAATTCTCACACAATTTTAAAAATCAGCCAAGAAAAGCTGCTAAAATTAGAGAAACTTACAAGCTACCCGATTTATTTTGAAAGATTTTATCACAAACGACCTCTATTCTAAAAATTAATTTGATGTCTTATGAAGCAATATGTATTTAGATATAATTTTTGACTTCTTATATATTTGTTCATTTCTCACGCATTTTAAACCAATTCCGTTTTTTTTTTTTTTTGTCTGTAATTTTTTTCGCATTTTAGGAATTTAAAAAGGTTTTACAAATTCCACACAAATCTGCTATTTTTATATCATTCTCCAATTTATTCTTTTTTTTTACGCCGCTTTCAAAGGAGAAAATTTCTGAAATATTTTTTACAAGCCTTTTACAAAAATATTCAAAACTTTTGAAAATGAAATAGAGAAAAACAAGATATAATTAAAATTTATGACTCACTTTCAGAAGTAAAATAACTTTATGATCTTCCAAAACATCATTCTATTTAATATTTAGTTTTAGGAGAAAAAATGTCAGTTTTAAGTTATTGCGGGTAATTTTTTAACTTGTCTTTGTTAGTGGCACAAACGTTAGGAAAAACTACACTAGAGGCAATATTTAGAAAAACATTTATTTTTAAGAGCATTTCTGGCTATTTCGCTGTTTTCATTTTTTAAACCAAAGTAGATCTGTTTTTAAAAAGCTTAATTAAGATTTTTTTTCCTTGGTAAAATTTTTAATAACAAGAGATCCGATTTTTTAATTTAGTATCTCGGTCGATAAGCAACTAGTTCGAAATGAAGCACAGGAAGTTTTACAAAACAGTTGCCAGTTAATTTGCGATTCAAAATTTTGATCAAAAAAAAATGCTTTGTTTGGCATTCTAGTCAAGTAATATTAAATCGACTTTCTTATATTAGAGTATCAATTTTTAGATTAAAGCAAAAGATAAATTCTTGTTTTTTTCCCCTAAACTTTGTGAACTATCGCTTTATCGATTGATTCATTTATTTTTACTTCAAAAAGGCATGGGCTCTGTTTTCTTATATAAATTTTAATTAACTAAGATCCAACCATCTTTCAAACTACCGAGTTAAACTTCATTCAGAGGATTTACCTTTTAAAAATTGCCAATGTCTAAAGGACATCTCCAACCACTACTTTGCATATAATTGAGAGGTTCCCCCATTCATTTTGCAATAAAATTTCATTTTCTTAAATATCGAATTTGGAAGCAGCATAGAACAAAATGTTTTTCACCTGATTAATAACATCGCATTCAATAAGTATTTTAATGAGAGCTGTTTGTCCTGAAAAACAAATTCCTTTTCTTCACAAATTTTCGAGGCCTTCCGAGTGGGAGATTTACGGCGACAGATAAAAGATTGGATCCGAAACAGGATTCAACGTGTGTGCCTTATACCGCGATGTCCTAAAGAGTGTCTACTTGTTTAAACTTTATCCTCATAATTCAGTTTTCCACGCCGATCTTTTAGCAATCGGATTTTAAGTATTGTGGGCCATCTCTCTTAAGTTCAAAGTTTCTATTTATATCGACAGTTTATCGTCAGTATTGCTACTGCAGAGTACCAGAAATAAATCCGCTTTTATTAATACCATTAACGAAAAACTTGCAACTTATTCTGATTTTTCCAATTTACACTGAGTTCGGGTCCCCGACAGAGATTATTATAAAGAAACCGTAGCTTTATTTGCAAAGCTCACTGTCATTGTGGGTGAGGGAATGAATGTTCCGAGCCCTCGGTCTCATATACTTAAGATTTTTATAAAAAAGCTTTTTCTGACTGAGAGGTCTAGTGGTCAACTAGTAATACCATAATTCGGGTTTCAGTCATATAGTCAAAGACTAAATTTAAAATTTTATTTTAATTCACGTTTTATTGCTAGATTCTTAACTGGTTATAGTCCCTTCGACTGTTATTTAAATCGTTTCCATTTTAAAAATACAAATTAATGTGTTCTTTGGCTCTGTTGGAGGTGATGACCTATAAGTTTTCTGTTGCTCTTTTAACAAAGGTTTAATTTAAAATATCCTTTTGTTGAAGCGAAACTTATTTTGCTGAAGTCCGTGCGTGAAAATCCTAATTTGCATTTCATGCTTTAATCCTGTATTCTTACGGCTCGTAAACTTACCCAACAAATTTCATAATTAATTAAATATTTGATTACATTTTAAATTTTCAATTTTCAGTTTTTGTACTTATAATTGTATTTCTAATATACATGTTTTTTTGTCTAATGATCAGTATTTGAATTTTTCAATTTTTCTTTTTGCGTGTACCGCTTAAACGAAAATTTACCATCAGACTGGCTGACGGCGTGATTCGTAGTACCAGCCTCCGCTATTACCTGGAAATTGAGACGTCAATGGAATGTAGATTGATATGCATTCTAAAAAAAAAGAAAAGAAAAAGTGAAAAGAGAAAAATTATAACTAAGACATCACACTCTGCAAGCAAATTGTTAGATTTTTTTACCTTTTGATTTTCAAAATAATGTTTTATCTATTGTCCTTTTCTTCAACATCAGCTATTATTTGTTACCCTTTGTAATTGTAAAAATTATTAAAAAAATTCTTTTTACCAATAAATGCTGAGTGGGAGCTGATAGTCTCTTAAGAGGACGGTTTGTAGCTCTAAGCCCTTTGGGTGAGCTCGATCCCCTTTGGCATCCTGCCACTAGCCCTTGCGTTGCTTTTAGTGTGACGTTAATAAAACTAATCAATCATCAATCAAAATACGAAAGTAGTTCAAAAAGTACTCCTGTAGAGTACTCGTAAAAAGTATCAATAAGAAGAGAGGATTTAGAAATCAGTGTCAAAATTGTTTCAGCACTTATTAACTGATGTCAGCACACAATGGTAACATCAATTAACCTGAAACGACGTTTATGGTCGCTGACAGGAACTTTTTGAAACAAGTTCCTTCGTAGTGTGGAAAGGATTGCAATTGTCGGATAGAGTTCAAAACATTTTCAAGACCATACACTTATAGACTTAATAGAAGAAGTGTAGAGGGTTGCGGAACATAAAACTGAAAACAGTGGGATATAGATAGTATCTAAAACACAACAAACGGATTTCCTAGCTGCTCCATACACCATGAAACCATAATTAAATTCATAGCCTATCTATGCGGGATGTATTTGTAACCCTCAGATATGTCATAAATGTGTGAATAAAGAAAATTTAATTTCAAAAATTACTAATTTTATAAAAAAAAAAAAGAATTTGTAGGCTGAAATCTAATGTACTTCTATCGCTGACCTAAGTTTTCATTGTTTACTACCATTAAATTGTATCATGTTTCATTATCAACAAAAAAATTAATGAATTCCGCTTATGTAATTAGTGTAGAACATGAAATTACTCCCAAACAATTCAACTTTCAGTACCTAATTCTCTTTGGGTACATTAATTTTCCTCTTTTACGTCGTAACTCCACATTTCAATATTTTTAAAGTAATATGCATTACTTATTTTTACGTTTCCTTAAAAAACATAACAGTTTCATCATACAGTGGACTGTAGACGACAGATAACGTAAATGTGAGTCATGATAATATGATGAATTCACTGCAGGCTCTTCAAAATTCCACAACAAGCCACGAGAATTTTCCGCGATTTCCGTTTAATTTTACCTTTATGTTCTTTAATATTCTATATATTAAGGACAAATAAGGGTAAAGATAGTTGAATGGTTATTTATATTTTCCTAAAGTAGTATTGTAATTGGTTTTCAAACGGACAATCCCATATTAATTATTCTACAAATTTTCCAAATCATTGCATAAAGCCCAGCATATGAATACAATACATTTCGAAAACATATCTTTAATAAATTGGACTACTAAAATATTCATGTGAGATTTCAAATATCTTCAAAAATTTAATGCGTTACTCTATCATAATTGTTGAAATTGATGTATTTTACCATATTCTAGTTGGTAAACTAACTTATTGTGCAAATTTTTTCTTTTAACAAGTTTATCTTGTAAAGAAAATATTGGTGAGTAAGTGATTGTAATGGTTATTGGCACAAGAGCCAGATGGGGCTATTCTGCGCCAACAAGATTTAACTGTGGTCTAGACGTGAACAAACTGAAAAAAAGACAAAAATTGGTTGACAAGAAGGAGGGTCGAAAGTAGAGAAGGATCGCTAGGATAACCTGGGAGAACGTCACCTGCGTTTTACCAAAGACAGTAAACCCCATAGGAAAGGAGAAGATCACAAGGGTGCCTCGGGGTCATGATTCCTGTACCTATCTGAAGAAGGTAAGTCCCTGAGGTCCCCTGATATAATCCCCTGGGGCAGGGTGCCCGGCTACACTCCCAGACGCTGGGTATACATTTTAGTTTCCTCTTACGACTTGCATGAGCTACAGTGGAATTACTCTGTCATACCCGGTCACCACACGGGTCAAAGAAAATATTGGATACAAAATTAGTTTTTAATGTAAAAAATAAATGAATGAAATTAAAAATAAATAATGCATTGAAAAAATATATTGAAGCTTTATTGTTAAATTTTTTAATTAAAATCTGACTGGATGAAATATTAATATTTTATAACAACAGTTTATATTCAAAAGTTTTTTTCATTTATGAATTTTATGTTTTTTATCAATATTTTCACATTCACTATTAAAATACATAATAAAATTCATAGAGAGGAATATCATCAGAAAAATTTTCGAACTGAGATAAACTTAACAGTGGATGATTGACTTTTTATTATATTTCAATTGTCACACACATTTATCCCTCTCAATATCTGTCCTTTTCCCTTAGAACTGATTTTTTTTCTGTAAAAATAATGAAATACCGAATAAAAGGAATACATAATAAATATGTTATATATTCATCTACATTCTCCTCAAACATTTTAAAATACTAAGGAAATAAAAATTGTTATATATATATATATATATATATATATATATATATATATATATATATATACGACAAAAAGTATCCGCAATGACATTTGGGTCGATACTTTTCTTCTGAAGTAAGAAAAAAAAAGTAAACGAATGTCGAATTTCCGGGAAAATAAATGTTTGCAAAGGAAAATAGAATACCTCTGAGCTGTTTGAAGGTAAAATAGAGAAACTAAAGAAAGATCAACTTCAAATTCAAAATTTTATCAGTAAAAACAAAATTTCCATCATTTTAGCATAACATTTGTGGACGAAGTCTTATATATATAAGGTTTACTTGTGACCGCACAGTTTTCCAGCGCGCCGTCTAGCGACAGCCTAACATCAAAAACGCTGATTATCAGTTGTCCAGATTGATGAGTTAACTAGTAACCATGGAGTTCTGTTCCAAAAATTATGTTAATGTACATTATTATTTAATACTTAATTGTTTGTTCTTAAATTGTTACGTACCTAGCTGTAATATCTAAATAAACGTAATTAAAAAGCTAGGAATTTATTCTTTATTTGCTCAGTTTTTATTTATAGAATCTGTTATTCAGAATATGGAACTCATAGAATATACTTCCGTTTAAAAATATCAACTGAATTTGTATTTATTCTATTTTTTGAAGTTAAAATGTATAATCAAGTTCTATCATTTAAATAGTAATAAATTATTTAAAATTTCTTAAGACGATACACCAATTTTATACCTATAAAAAAATTTATGAACATTTCCTAGCTATTTTAATAGAAAAATTTACAATATTTATTAAGGAACGTAATTAGGAGCTTCGCTGATTCCTTTATATAAAGCCATGTAATCTTTAAAAGTTTTATCTAAATTACGAAGTAAATGATAGAACTTAATAAAATGATTTAATGAACATTTATAAACGCAGCACGATTTTACTCACACTTTTATACACGAAATCTCAAACAGTTCACGAAGTTTAACAATTAATTAAAATATTATATGCTTTTGTGACATCTTTCGTTAAATATATATTACATTAGTATTGTAATTGTAGCAATTACAACTCTCAACCACAGCTGAAAATGAACAAAACCATTTGTTTCTTAACAGTGAATTAATTGGAAATTTCCGATTATTTAATTAATGCATCATTCTAAAAAAAGAAAAGAAAATGTTCATAAATCTTTTTTTTTCACAAAGCATTTACTTGTGGAAAAACAATCTAATTAAAAAGAAACTTTAAAGTACATAGTTTTTAAAAAATTCAATTTAAAAAATAATATTTAAGAAAAAAGTTTTTTTATAAATATTTTAACAAAAATCCAGTGAAAATTAACTTATTATTTGAGAAGTTACAAAATACATAGCACGCTACTCTAAAGTAACTAAATATCAAAAGGACAGATTTAAAGTCTTTTCGCAGAATGTGATTTGTTGATATTGTACGTACAATAGATTTTAATTCATATTTTAATTAAATATTTTTCATAGTTGATTATTTGAAAATACCACCTAAAACAATATATTTGTTTTCTTTATGTCAAAGATTATATGGCTTCTTTTTTTATATATATATAAATTTTAGAGAATAAGAAATTGAAATACATATATTTAAAAAAATACATATTCAATATTTTTTTTATTCAGGTGCAAAAGGCGCATCTGTTACTAGGGCATTATTCTAGAAGAAACTATATTTTATAATTTCTTATAGACTGAAATCTTTGTAAGTAATCTAATATACATGCTGTATAATCAATGTTACACTTCAACCAATTGTTCTTTAAAAATAACAGTTTAAAATTAATTTTGATATTTCATGAAATATAAAAATGCTTGATTATCATTTCATAAAGTTTTCTGTTAAGATGAGTATAATTCAAGCTGTTATACATTGAACATCTTGCAAAAATAATTTTCCTACAATTCTTTCAGTATCATGAGCTCCCTTAACTTTATTCTCCATTGTAAAAATAAGTTAATTTCTTTACAAACTTTTAAAACACAAACGGGACACTACATTTATTTTTAGTTTCATCGTTCAAACACGAGTGTGATATTATATCGCCACTTTAATCCTATGATGTATACTTTGACTTTACATAATCTTACTCCCTCATTTGTCTCCTTTACAATTTTAATGAACAGCGACCATTTTAATGATTCTTTACCAAACCGTAGTTAACATTCACACAACACACCAACTAAATCATATCCAATTCGTGTTTAAGTAGATTGTCACATGCATACATTGAATGATTGAATGACTAAAACGAATCATTTGCTAGAGAATTGCATATTCGAATGTTACACAATACAAGTTTCGAATTTAAATCATGGAATAAACACACAGTGAGAGACTTCGCTCCTTTAGGCACTTCGTTTCAACACTGCTGGAGTTGTTGAAATATGTTTCGAACACCGATGAATTAATGCCTAGGGACCTATTTGATATTTCGACGAAGAATTCCAAATAGATTGGTGGAACTAATATTAATAGCATAAGGGAGAGACGTTAATTAGGAAAATAGTTAGAGGAGGATTTAGGTACAATTGCAATGAATTATTCTTGCTTTTAATAGGTTAAATAACTGTGTAAATTCTATGTCCAAATTGTTTATTATAAACATTCTTCAATAGAACTTTGTAAGATAAATTCACTGTTTCTTAATTAATGGGAATAATTCTGAAGAATGTTGTGTAAATTTACTTTCGAAATAACTGGAATTGAGAATTCACTTGTCTTTCGGATTTTAATTTGCGCATATAATTAATGCAGCATAATTGTTTGAGGAAACCATAATATGTAATAATCATAAAATAAAGACGAAAAAACTGATATTTTGCCATAAGGTAATTATGGAATATATATATATATATATATGTAGATATATTTACAGATAAAATTCTTTACAATCTACATCTGAAATTTTTTAACTGGATTTGTTGAAAGACAACTATTGCAAATATTTGACTAATGAAATTAATATATAATTACATTTCTCTGCTGTTTTTTTGTAACAAAAGATGTGTGTCAAATAAAACATTTTTCTAAGAATAATTCTTACAGCTGAAGCAGCATCGAAAGTGTAATGAATGCTTCAAATAACGCTAATTGTAACATTTACAGTTAACCTAGAATAATTTGCTCAAGTATTCTAAGTAAGAAATTCATTCTGTTTTTTTTTTTTTTTTTTAAATATCTGTGATATTCAAATTACTGAGCAAGAAATATATACCATAAGTATTAAAAATCAGAACGATAATACACCTTACACAAATATATTTCTTGAGCTTTAAAACTATTCACCATGTAACACTAGACACATTTAAATTATTAGTGTTAAAAATATTCAAGCGATCTAGCTGTTAAGCAACAGCCAAACTAGGAAATCCAAGAATTAGGCTATTTTCATTCATTGTTCATGAGGTGAAAAATTCTTCCTTTTTTAACACACCCCAAGGGAAAATCATAAAAGTTTTCTTTTCTTGTTTTGTATAATAAGAGAAAATTCAATCATTAATTTCAGTTATGATTGAAAATAAAGTGTTCTTTTCAATTAAATAATCTGGTTATGCCGCGAACAATGTGTATGTATGATTCTGACTTTTGAAAAAAAAAAATGGTAAAAAATAAAAACTGTTTGACAAGAATAAGGGTTGAAAATAGAGAAAGACCGTTATGCTATCCCGTGGGCGCATCACCCGTGTTTCGAAAAGACAGCAAATCTTATGGAAAGTAAAATATTTCTCGTGTTTATGATCACCATACTACCTAAAGGTAAAGCCATGAGGAGAGAAACATGCATTAAGGTAATTATTCATTTCACTTTGTAGATGGAGAAAGCCTGTTGAATATTGTTAAGAATGTATATTATTATTTTTTTTTTTTTGCTATCATACTTTTTTGATAGCATTACTTTCATACTTTTATAATGTGAATATAATACTTTTTAGAAATATCTCAAAAATTAAGTTTAATTTAGTTTTTATTAACGTCGCACTAGAAGCAACACGAGGGCTATTGGCGACGGACCTCGGTCAAATGACAAGGACGATACGTTAGCTGGCACCCCCTCTCCTAACTTCCACCCCACGCCAACGGGAGGACTTTGGACCCCAACAGATTTAACGTGCATCAGCCCCGGCTACACAGCGGATCTTTGACGGCCAAAAATCAAACTTGCAACTGAACGAAAACCACTGGCCACGAATCCGAAGCCATGGCCGCGGTGAATCCGAAGATGGGGCCGCGGTAGCCACTAAGCTACCGCGGCCCCATCTCAAAAAATAAATCTTAGACATAAAAAGGTTTGTGTTCAATGGCACACCCATATATTATCAAAATGACATTTATATATTCATCTATAGCTTTAAATTTTTTTAAAAAGTTTACAAAATGTATTTTATAAATATGTGCATGCATTAACGCAAACTAAGACTAAATTCTTCAAAAACTTAATATGCTTAATTCAAAATTTTTGAAACAAATAACAATTAAATAAATAGATGCACAGAATACTTAAGTACGTTAGTTACTTAAGTACGTTACTTACTTAATTCGTATTAGTTACTAGAAGTGCAATTTATAGATTAATTTTCATAGAGATAATTCTTATACTGAATATGAGAGGAAATGTAAGTATGAAATACAAGATGATTTTGCTCAGTAATTCAATATCTGAACAAATTAATTTCAGTATCAAATTTTTACATGACATTTAAGAATTTAAAACATTTTTTCACAATGAAAAAGGAAGATTAAAATGTGAAACAGATAATACTGTATTAATCGAAATGCAGCTAAGAAACAATTTTTACAGTCGAGATTGATTTAGTCAGGCCAAAAAGTTTAAGAATTCACTTTTGTGTACAATTGTAAATATTTCAAGTATATTTGAATATTTTCCTTTATATTCATCTTAAAAATGTACATAAAGTTTGGAAGACAGATTAAATATGAGAAAATGAGGGAAACCTTATTAAGAAGAAACTGAAATTATATGTTTTGACGGAAAAATTTAGTTATTTTTCCAAATTGTTTTTAAAATTAAAAAAAAAAAAAAAAAACTAGAGACAGAAAAAATTGCGTATCGTTCTAAATTTCTGAGCATATGTTAATAAATGTAATATCAAACATATTTGATAACTAGAATATATTTAAATGTCTTATTTTTAAAAATTTAGATTAAATAATAAATTAGTAAAACACATAGATTGCTCACTCCTCTTTCTATGTTTTTTTATTCGAAATTCTGCATCTATCATACCAAACATGAATGAATTATTCATTTAAGTATACTTCCCGTACAAAAGATACAAAGTTCTGCAATTAAGACTTAATGATCATTTATCGTCAAACATTGAAGCATGGATCCATTTTAGTTGAAGTGAAATTTGATTATAAATACTGGACAGCAAAAAGATATTCGTTATTATGAGACAAAATTTCCATTATACATATACTCTCAAGGTTGAACATAAAGCTACTTTAGTTGACAGAACGTAACTTTAGTTATTCACAAAGGAGATGCAAAATCTATCGTTGGTTTGGTAATTAATATCGTACCTCAGTGTTTAGAAGTTTAAACATGATCTCTTCATATATATGATTAATCATCAAGGGCTACGCTTCCTAATTTTGTTCATAAAGGATGGAGTGAGTGGTATTAATTATAAACATATAGATTTATTATAATTACATATATGTCTTAACTGATAGTTTATGCTAATCAAACTATCATCTTTACTCACTAAATAATTACTATTGTTTAGACAGAAATAGTTAATGCTATTAACAAATTTGTTTTCCCTTCCAAATTTCTCCTTCAGCTATTTGATATTTTTAATTTCAGCACCTTATATAGTCAAATAATATTTAGTGTATAATATAAGTCTTAACTAGTATAATAACACTGATATAATACTTTTTGGAAACTTATAGCATTATGCATCATTTTAAATCACTTGGGTATGGTTCCAGAACTAAAAAAAAAAATACAAGCTTATGCCAGACGATTAACGATTAAGGCCTTTTGCTTTTTTTTTTATATCAATTAAATAAATTTAAATACTCTCAGCATGAAAGATAAAATAAAGGTACGAATCAGCTTGAATTAAAACGCGTAAATAAACAAAGCAGAAAATGGTAAAATTATAAAATTGAATGATTCACAATCACAGAATTATATTCTATGTCTAAAATAATCATAACTCCAAGCTAAATCCAAGTAACAACTACTATAGTCATTAGTGTCATTAATTTTATGAACAAACGAAATTCAAAATATCTGTTTATATTCCCAGAATATCATTACTTGCGAAGAAAACATTATTCAGCTCTTTGTATATTTGTCTAAAGAAACTTGGGAAATGTGAATGAGGGCACTCAGCAGTAAAATCCATTAAAATTAATACTAAATGAAGCAACTAAAAATAACAGCATATTCCAGATACAGCTCTGAAATCAGTAAAAAGTATTTTTTTGAATAATATTCATGAATTTTGATATTAATACAATGGATCTAAGTCATATTGTTTTCTAAAATATCCTTAAAATATTCAGAGAATGAGTTTTTAATTTTTTAAGTAATTTCAGGTCTTGGCTTTTAAACAACTAAACTTAGAATGAATTTTGAAGGTTTTCTTTCATTATTGAAACAAATCATAGTGAATTACATTTTTACTATAATACACTTTACATGATATGTTTTTACTATATGTTTATTTCGCCACGCTTGTTTATTTTCAGTTGCACAATTACGGGAGGAAAACTGTTTCAGAAGTTCTCTAATACGTAAATTGTATACTTTGTGCAATAATTTAAATGAATTTGTCACCTTCTTTATGTCTAGACAGGATATTTGGTAGTGTCTTTTGCGAGATTAATTTTTTTGTTTTGATGCAAAATTAATTGTTTTTGTTTCTGGGTGAAAAAATAGTTTTTGATTTCCTTTAAAATTATTTTTGGAAAATATCTTAGTTTTTATGCATCTCAATGTATTTTAAATCTTTTATAAATGTTGTTCTAGTTTCAATTATAATTAGAATTTTACAGCCTTTGATGTTTATTATGATTCTATTTATCATGATAGTAAGGAATAGAGGTAAAAAATATCTAAAGCCAGCTGACCATTGTGCTGTCAAGGTGACCGTCCAATAAAAGTACAGAAGTGCTGAAACTCTTTCCAGAAAAGCAAGCTGGGAAAATCTAGCAAAAGAAAAGACAGAATTCAGCTAGCGACGGAGGTTCTGGCCGATTGAAGACGAGTTTTCTTTTTTTGTTTGGACTGGAGTTTTGGCAGTTGAAATGTGTATTTGGCTTCCACAGTCCCTTTAAAATGATTTATTCTTTACGTGAGAAATATTTATTTAAAATAAATTATGTTATTTTTGGATCGTGGCCATTTTGAATCAAAATCTTGCCGTCAGTCGATCGAACGTATTTTTCCTGGCGCATTCGGTAGGATCGAATTGGTTCAATATTGTAAAGGTAAAAGCTTATTTATTACTGTAATTACATTCTCTAGTACTTTCTTGTAATTTCTTTTTGTATGTGTGATAATTAAACTTCAGCTTCCATTGTACATCTGAACTAATTTGTCCTATTAATCCTAAATTAAGATTTTATTCGGTACTGCAGTGCTGTGATGTTGTTAAACTAAAAGTGTATTGTAATTTCTGTTCGTGTGCGTGATAGTAAAACGCCAGTTTCCATTGTATATCTGTACAAATTTGTCATATTAAGACTAAGATTTTATTAGCTAAGGAAGTGTCGAAGGTTATTAAATTGAGATGTATGCTTGTGAGGTTCAGTTAGCCTCTTAATTTAATGTATGAATTTGTGTCTTAAACGAAAAAGGGAAAAACTTATTTCCTCTAAGCGAATTTGCGATTGTATTTCTGATTATTCTTACATTTGGAATCTCTATAATAAAACTATGCTTTGAAACAAAGTTATTTTTTAAAGTTGTTTTGGAATACTCTATAAAACAAATAGCATTCTATAAAATTTTATTCCACAAAATGTATTATATGGAATGCTACATAAGATAAATAATAGTAAAATAAATAATAAAGATTGCGTTATTGCGAAACAATCATAAGAAATAAGATCGTCTACTATTCTATATTCCTTATAGTATTATTTGCTCGTTTAACTCGATTTGTTCTGATAAGAAATGAAATCATCTGCTAATCTGTATTCCTCATAATATCCGAGAGAGAATCCGAGCCCAATCTCAAGATAATCAATTTGGTCAACTTAATACAGAATAACAAGTATTACAATGAGGAAGATGCCAAAGCCTTACTGGAAACAATACTGGGTGTCAGACTAGAAGAGGAAAAACGGGAGGAAGGACAAAGCCAAATGAAAGAAAAAAAAAGGAACGGGGAATGAAATTTGAGTTAGAAAACTTGGGAATAGAAGATCCTGGAAAAGCATATTTTTGAATAATTCTGTAGACGAGAAACCTGAGAAACGTATCACTCCATGACATGAGTGGGCTAAGATGATGATGACGAGGTTCGATCCAAAGAACGATTATATATCACTATATTTATCCTTGTTCGGAAGACAAACTAAAACGCATGATGTTAAGTCAAAGGTTTGGATTTCCGGATTACTCGTGGTACTAGCTTCTGATTTAGTACAATAATTTGCTCGGGATTCGGAAGAGAATTTCGACAACTACACATATATTAAGGATAAACTATTGAAAAAGTTAAAAATTAAGTTCGGAGGAATTAAGAAAGAAATTTGTTCAGCACCAGAAGAGCCCTGAGAGAACATGGAGGAGTTTCGTTATTGAAATAACTGATTATTTTCAGGAGTGAGTTGACGGACTTGAATACTTTTGAGAAGCTGAGGGATTTTATCATAACGGACCAAGTAAAGAAGTGAGTTTCCTCCGAGATTAAAGAACAATTCTTAGTGAGTGAGTGAAAGTGAAGATTATTAGCGCAAGATCCAGATATAGCTAAGCTACTCCAAACAAGATGCAACTGTGATCCAGACATGTGAAAAAAGATAAAAATTGGTTGACAAGAAAGAGGGTAGAAAATGAAAAATGATCGCTTGGGTAACAAGGGGTACGTCACCCGTGTTTACCAAAGACAGTAAACCCCATGGGAAAGTAAAAGATCACTAGGTTGCCCAGTTTGAACAATTCTTGGATGAAAGGGTGAAATTAATATCCTCTTCGGAGAAGTTGGATGAATATGAAAGCGTTCGAATCGGACGTAGATCTTCTAATTTAACAAATCAGTGGAAGAAATGGGAAGATAGGCGAGGTCAATTTCCTTTCCCTAGGAAAAAATGGTAAACAGAAGGAATGCAAAATCTTGAAAAACATCGACCTTTCAACAGCAAGTGGAATTCAAGACTTCAAACGCAATATTCTATGATTGGGGGTGTAAGAATATCTCCTCAGATCACATTTTATTCTTGTGGAAGGGAAATGTATAAAGAACGATTTTGTCCTTTTAGGGTACAGCAGAAAAGAGAACCAAACCGAACCACTTGAATTAATGCAATCACCATTGCATTCCCCCGAGTGGAAAAAAATGGTAGAATTAAAGTGAACCAGAGTGAAATTGAAAAACAGAAAAGTAAGGAAATAGACAAATTGCTGATGGAGAATTTGTCTCTTTGACAGGAAATCAGAATTTAAACGTTAAATTAAAGGATGTTAATGGTGAGAAAAATAAAGCTGTTCAGAAATTGAGCAAAGAAGTTGGAGCTCTGAAGTTAAGAATCAGTTTGCTCTCTGAAGAAGTAATAAAATCACGAGAAGTAATAAAAGTATCAAATACAAAAATAGAGAAATTGCTGAAACAGCTTCCTAGTGTTATTCATATAAAGAAAAGTTAAAAGTAGTTTAAATGAAAAATAAAGATTTGGAAAATAAAATAGAGGCAAATAAAGATGCAGCATTATCTCCAGTTGTCCGAATGACATAAAAGATCTTAATGAATTGCAGAAAGAAACTCACATATCAGAGAAGTTAGTAAGTATAGGGAAAGTAATGTCATATCAAGAAATCATCAAGAAACAATATCATCAAGAAATATTATGGAGGTTATCAGAAAAATTATCGAAAGGGATGCCTGTCACAGTTTTGAAACTTACAGGCTAAAAATGAACTTTTTGAGGGCGAAATTCATTCATTGAAAAGATCTAATGCTCTGTCTTCTCACTATGAACTTTTAGAGAAACAATTCACTGAGAAGAACGCGATTTTTTTTTTATCATAAGTTAGAACAATCTCAACTGAGTGTACCACGTCAAGGGAAACGTTTCTAATGGATTTCTTATCAAAGAGAAAGACAAATTATTCATAGTTATTTGACTCTTGGCTTGTTAAGGTAACAGAGTCTGGCATTGTTTTAAATGCATCTCAGATAAGCCATTTCAGAGAAATGAATGAAGAATGTAGAGTGAACGGAGTGTTGTTCGTTCTAGTAACATGAAACTAATACTGGTGCAAATTAAATGGTCGACCATCGAGAGTGAAGCATTATGGATCCGGGAGACAGTGAAATATTTTGATGCTTAGTTATGTGGAGCTAAGATCCAGGTCATTCCACCCAACAACACTTTAATGTATTTAACCAGTAGTGCCCCTCTTGGAGCAAAGTTATCAACGTAGGCACTGGCATTACAACGGTATAATCTAACCATATCATATCGGAAAGGCACTCAGCATGGTAATACAGATGTCTTATCTAGGTTAGTCGTAGACTGTGTTGACTAAATTCAGAGTACGTGGGTCGAATCCTATGTTTACTCATGTATGGTTTCTTTTTTTTGTCATTCACAATTATGTCACAACAGTCATTCACATTTTTTTTAAATAAGGAGGATTTCTTTGTTTTCATCATATTACTGTAAATTACATTTTTTTTTGTGCTAGAGAGTTGTATAGAAATTCCGACCTCTTGTTTATAATATTCTATATTGTGTTAGTGTTTGTTAGTGTATTCTGTACAATGTTACTGATATACTGTATTTGTGTTAGTGTTTTATTATATACTGTATTTGTGTT
>BMAW01014830.1:800659-859523 GCA_019974015.1 Nephila pilipes
TTTATTATATACTGTATTTGTGTTAGTGTTTTATTATATACTGTATTAGTAGTTGATTTTTTTGTGCGTTTTTTTTCCCTAACTTCAGATACATCAACGTCTCTAAGGTGACGGATGAGCTTTCCTTAGGGGGAAGAGTAAGGATCTGAAAGGGGGGGGGAATATCTAAAGCTCGCTAACCATTGTGCAGCCGAGGCGACCGTCTAATAAGTCTATAACAGAAGTGCTGAAACAGCTAGGGAAAAAACGAGCTGGGAAAATCCAACAGAAGAAAATATAGAATTGAGCTGGAGATGGAGGTTCTGGCCGATTAAAGACGAGTTTTTTTTTATTGGTATTTTCACAGTTGGAATGTACATTTGGCTTCACAGTCCCTTTAAAATGACTTACTTAACGTGTGAAATATCTATTTAAAATAAATTGTGTTAGTTTTGAATTGTGGCAATCTATAAATCCAGAATTTGCCATCAGTCCATCGAACGCATTTTTACTAAGATGTTAATGTTCATAATTATAAATTATAATTGCAAAAAAGTTCGTAATTGTTTGCCGGTATAGCTTTTCAATTCAATTTATAAAATATGTTATTTTATCTCTTAAATAATTAAATATTAACAATAGAGAAGATGATTATAAAGACTTAATGTTACCCAAATATGCATAAACAATCATAATTCATATACCTAAAATGTATTCCTGTGTTATTGATTCATCATGAAATTTTTTTCATTAGGTGTAACTTCACGAAGTATTTGATTTTTATCACTTTTTGATCGATTGTTGGATTTGACGATGTTCAAATAACTCAGGACTGAACTAATTCATTTTTATTGATTGTAGTGTATTATCCAATATTTGTTCAAAATGCTCAAATTTACTATAAACATTCGGTACATAATCTGATATTCAGTTTGAAATTAATACATCTTAAAACAATATTGAGAAAAAACAAAATTTCGTTTAAAAACAATTTATCTTTAAGATTATATTTTTCTGTTCCATCTTTTCAGGTAATTGTTTCTATTGTCCCATCAAAACTTTATTCTGAAGTAACATTTTCTTATTAAAGAGACTTTTTTCCTATCCGTTTTAATACGAATCTTTTATATTTTTTCAAGAAAAGTTACTCGTATTACAATGCGTTCTGATACAATACCGTAAAAAGCAAGGGAAATATATAAAACAAAAGTTTTCAGAAAATATACTTTTTAAGAAGAATTAAAAGAAAGGACAAAACTCATTAACTTTTCTTCTTCAAACTACACAGGTGTTCAAAAGTAATGCATAATCGACTCAAAAGAAGTTTTTACAAAAAATTCTTTATCGTGAAAACATTGAAATCGTATTATCTCACAGTATGCAAATTAGGGATGTAATTATATTTTTTATATGAACTAATCAAAATTCGTCTTAAATCATTGCTTCAGAGAAACCACATTTTTAAAAACACTAGGAAAAAAAGAAATCGTGGAAATGAATGATTTATTTCATTTCTGATTCTTTCTCGGCTGATTGATATTTTAAAAATATCTCGCAAATTAAGAAAATAATGAATTTATATATGATCGCAGAACTGATGCATTAAAGTTAGGTTTATCAGTTCAATAATATTATACATAAAGCCCGTTTCAGTTACTAAATTTTGTTTTGAGAAATATAAGTCTATAAAAAAATGTAAGTGACTGTATGTGAATTCTTCAGATTTTAACTGTCGAATGCCTTATATTTTAAATTTATTTTTTGTGGAAGGGAAAATTGCACTAAGAGCTCAGCCAATTGTTTGGGAGCTTCTTAATTCACCATAAAATTTGTAATGTGCCAAAGACTTATTTTAATAATATAAAATTAAAAATTATTGAAAATGCGTATTAAATATAATAATATTTTACACCAAATATACACATGCTTTTTCAATGCAAAGTATTAATTACTTATGTTTTTCAAAAAGATTCCCTTCATTAATCGAAGTTTTAACTTGATGTAGTGTTAATAATAAAAAAGAATAACATTGACATCGCATAAGCTTACATAGTGTTTCATTCTTTGGGTTGGAATATTAAATTTCTATTGACAAAATTTCCTATTATGTTTTGATATTTTCGTTGCAAGGACTTTTATTTGAATAGTTCGTTCTCTCATTATCTTGACTTCATGAAAGAAATTTGCTACAGGTATCAGAAGCAAGTGTAATGAAGTAAGACAGCTTCAGACATTTATAAAATCTACAACTCTTAATATTGAAATAGAAGGTACGTAGATAACTATAAAAATAAAAAAAAATTCTCAATTCCTAGTAGTATAACAGGAATTTTTAGAGAATTAAATTTCTAATTGTACTTTAAGAATACTATGAATAATAATACTTTAAAAAAGTAGTTTCTGTTAAAATCTCAGGAAATTCTTATTATATCATTAGTAATTGAAGATTTTCAATTTCAGACTCGCAATATTAAATCCCGAAAAAGCTAATCTTTTTCTAAGATTGGTTAAAAAATATTTTAGAAAGAAGTTTGATAATTATTTTGATTTATTAAACTACACTAAATTAAACTTAGATGAATATGAGATTAACATTTTTGGAAAGTTTATTAAGTTATTCAAACAGCAGCGCAGTTTTAAATCCTGTTTTTCCTAAAACTGCTGTTTGTTGTTTTGATTCTAAGACATGCCATCTTAGACTGAAATAATTATGAAACTGTCTAAGCAATAGTTTTCAGAGAGAGATTTATTAGGCTATCTGTTGCACAAATTACATCAAACTGCATTCTATTAAATCAAAATATCTGAAACAGAGTTTCAGGCGTAAAGCAGCATATTTTCGTAAAATTATAAAAGGATTTTTTCAAAAAAAAAAAAAAGTTGTATCATAATATGAAAGTAGTTTGCAGAAATACCGAATACCTTTTCTCATTAGTGTTATTCCATAATGCTATTTGAGAGTACTTTATTCCTATAAACTAATTTAAATAACTATTTGAAAGAAGAAAAAAATTAAAAAGGAAACATATCTGACATTAATCCATTTATTTCCAAACCTCGAACTTGCCAAAGTTACGTCCAAATTTTTAAGAACTCCTTAATAAATACATAAATGATGATTCCATATGCGTATAATTTCCTCTTACTAGTATTTATTGTAATCATGTTATTCGATGTTACGAAATGTTGAGAAAATATAAAATACTGAAACATTTTCAGAATTAATTTATGTTGATAAATGACAAACTAAAATAAAGAGAAAAATAAATATTAAAATTTGAAATTAAGCTTGTAAATGTTTGTCCTTTATACCGCTTGATTCTTATATTAGTGCCCACATGAAGGATGTTTTGATTGATTGTGTATGAACGTAGCATTTAGAAGCAACACGAGGGCTATTGAATACAGACCTCGTGTTTTTGTCAAGCGACAAGGACGACTTCCATCTCCATTCTTACACAGTGTAAGTATATGGGAGGATGATATATTGAAAATACTTAACGTGTATCATATCCATTATACGGCAGGTCTTTAGTGGTTACAGGCTTCGAACTCACGACTCGGTGAAACAACGCCAGCCGTGAGTTCGCATCCATAACCACTAGGTTACTGCGACCACTTATGAAGGGGGAGAGGAATATAATTACCTGATATAAAAATAAATTATATTTTTTTATAAAAGCCCACACTTGAATAGAAATATTATATTTTATTTATTATTGAAATAAAGAGGGGTGGGGGTAAACATTCGCATGAACGATACAAATATGGTATGCTCAGTATATTCCAAAGTATGATATACTGCACAGGATAGAATATAATTTCCCCCCTCACTGTTTGGTGTAAGGATTCATAACGGTTAAATATTTTAAGCATAAATACATATGTTGATAGAAAATATAAGCTATATATGTTGATATAACACCAATCAATAAAATTTCACAAAATACGAATGCAAATGGAAGAAGAAACTTTATATATCTACTTGAAACTCGCAGAATGTCGTTACATAAATTTACTATCTATCGAAGTATGAACATGACCCTCAGGGATTTATTAGTATGAATTAACTATCGTTTCACTAAGAAAAGAGTGGAATACAGATTTGAGAGTGGATTACTGCTTGTGATGTGTGACGTTGAGCTACTAGCGATTTTCTCTTCACTAACCTTGAGGACTTTAATTGAGATTGATTGCTGCAAATAACAATTTCTTCCCAACCAAAATGAAACTTGATCAGGCAAATTAGAGGCAGGTAGAAATAAAGTGAAATGGTTTAGATGGGAAAGTATATAAGCAAAGTGAAATTGAGACGATAGAGGTCAAGTGACACTAATTATCGTCTCAAATTGAAACGATAGCGTTGAGTATATGCTTTACAGGTGGTAAACGAGATCAAGAGTTACTACAGGCGATAGTGTCCGTAGTGAAGTCAAGATAAACTCAGCTGGGAAGACAAGGGTAAGACTCTCTCTTAATTTGGTATTAATTGAACGGGTGAATCCGTCTAGGGCGGTATCTTGGAGATCAGAAATCCATCAAGCATTCGAGTGCTAGTCTATTGAATAAATACTTGTGTGAGATTTGTCTAATGTCATTCCTTGTAGGTTATTGACTTTTTAGTGTTAGTTATATTTGATTGAGTTATGGCACAAGAATCGAATAGGAATACTCGTTCACCACGAATAGAAATGGATTACAGCTTAATATTTTTTTTCTTTCTTCACACACAGATTAAATTCGTCTCCTAGGTACAATAAGCTGAAGTAAAATATAGTTTCATTCTAATCACAAAAAAGAACGCAAAACTTTCTTACTCTAGTATGCATAAAATAACCTTGTTTTGGAGATCTGAGAAAATAACGTCGAAGTTATTCGCGTCGTGTATTCGTATTTCATAAATACTTGCGAGTAATTACAATAAAATCGATTACATTCATCTTCTAGAATATCACTCCTCAATTTCACGTTAATCTTGAAGATAAATATAGTTTGTTTCAGCACTGACGAAAAAATAAATTTTTGTCAAAATACTTATCTATAAATTATTGATTACAATAGCAATCAAAGACGACAAATATATATATTTTAGATGCCAATCCATTATTTCATTTCATATATCAACAACAGAGTCCAATGAGTGCAGGAGCTTATGTAGAAAAAAAAAGTTTCTTGACCTTCACTTACTAACAAAGGAATCTATGAAAGAGAAAATAATTAAGAAGATTTAAATGCTTTTGTTCTCTACAGATTATAACAATGATCAAATAAAAAGGATAAAATTTAAAGTAAAAACTGCACTCTAGTACTTTCACACATTTCCATGATATTAAGAAAATTGATACTCTTAAGGAATTTTGTTCAAAAATTTACAATCTGAATAAAATGTAGACTTGAATACGTTTCAAACTGAGCATCAAAAAGTAAGGAAACAATTTCTTTATTAAGATCAAGGAATCTCCTGGATAAAAGATAAATTATATATTCTTTACAACACATTTAATTATTCATAGTTAAAGTATCTTTTCAAAGATACAAGCTATGCGTGGTAAATTTCACGCAAAAGAAGACTTATTGTTCAGAATAATATAATCTGCAATAAAATTTCTACTTCTATCTATATATGGAATATGTAAAATACATGCCTTTTCTCACAATAGTCACATCAGAGTACTTAATATACATATAAATGCTTTTACCTAAGTTGAGAAACTTCGATCGGTATAACGGATAAATATTCATTAAAATTCTTCACATATTTTATTAGAAAAACTTAAAGGTAACTATATAAGAGAACATGGTTTTTATCTCCATTCAAGTAAATTTTATTTAATTCTTTTATATCTCAGTGCTATCAACTAAGAAATTAGCAAGAGTCGGATGATGTGAAAATAGATTTTCAAAGTTCAGAAAATTCGTTTAAACAATAAAAAAATAAATTACATTTGCTTAAATGCTAAAGATAATGTTAAAACCTTTTTTTTTTTTTTGAATAATTTTATATATAAAAATGGACTTATGGTAAATGTGTATCATAAAATGAAAGTATAGTACATTGTAGTAGCATCAACATGTACAGAAATGTACAACACTTACAACTGCTAAGCAACTAGCGTTCTGTTTAATTTTATAATGCTAAAAATACATTGAGAGTTGTATAAGCTAATGACTTCAATACCTGTTTATATGCAACGTATTTTTAAAAGCAGTTTTAATGAAAAAAAAAGCATTTTTATTTGTATTATTGTCCTTATCTAAGATTTAAAATGTCATTGCACAAATTAAAACTATCAAACACATATTTTTAAAATTGTATTGATCAAACAAATTATAATGAACAAAATATATCAATAGTATACTATGTGTTGTCAAAGTAAGTGAAACTGAATAATTTTTTTGTTTTTAAATTGTATATACAATTTATCTAAATTTAAACACTGCAAAACATATAATTGATATTTAAAAACTCATTACAAAACACAGAGTTTATATATATATATATATATATATATATATATATATATTGCTTCTTTTGGAAAGGGAGAAAATTTAATTGGTACTTTTTCCATTTCAAAATATAACTAGATTACTTTTTTTAAATAAATGAACAAAAACGGAAAATAAATTCAATACATATTTCTTTTGACGATAAACATAACATAATTATAGAATAGATAAAAAGGCGTTTTAGCCTTTATAAAATCTATATTAAAATCACGTTCTAATATTGATTTGTCAACTTCATTGTCTGTAAAGAAGTTTTTTCAACAATGAAATCAGATCTCATTTGTTCAGATGTCTGCTTATTTCCAAATTTACGAATCTACCTAAGCCGACTAGAAAATGTTGTACTGTTGATAAAATAATTTGAAAAATTTCATTCTACTGTTCTCAATTCCTTTTATTCAAAAAAGAAAAAAATTATAAATTATTCTATTATAGAATTTTCCATGAGGTATATAAGCAGAAAAATATTCTTCTTTTATATAAGGTTTGATTTTGCTTAAGATTTATTATCTTAGCAATTTCCATTCAGTTATTGAATTCGATACGGATATTTGAATTGTAATATTATATTTTAAGTCGTTTTATTTCCCAACTAAGGAAACAAAATAGTTCTCACAATTTTCGCACTAAATATTACATATTTTATTAAAATGTGACTCATATATAGCCAGGAGTCCAAAACTAAACAAAATTAAGAATTGACCTTAATCAGCATTTAGTAATTTTAACTCTTTTACAAAGGACGTTCCATAAAAACTGAGAGTAAAATCATAAAAACTCAAGAAATATATTTACGTCAAAAAATAAATCATTCTTTTTTCAAAACATCTCCTCTCAAATGTTGTGCAATGGTCCCATTGTTCAATCCACTTTTCAAAACAAGTAAATATTTTTTCTGGAAGTTACTTCAACAAACCCTGCACTGCTGAAATTTCGTCTTAATCTGTATTAAATTTTCTGCAACGGAATTTTCCCTTCAACTTTGGAAGCATCCGGAAATCACATGGTATGACATCTGGACTGTAAGAGAGATGTTGCATGATTTTAATATCGCATTTACTGAAATATTGCTGAATCGAAGAAGTGATATCCGGGAGAACAGTATCGTGATGTTATGTCCAATTCTCCACCATGTCATGACGCTTTCTCGATATGTGCAATTTTCAAAACTGAAACATAATATTTACCATTCACTCAGAAATTTTTGTAACCACAGAATGCAGATAAATTGCATATTTATCATCAACGAAAGTAATCATCATGACCTTCCCAGCAGATTTGGTTTGCCGGATTTTTTCGGAGGTGGAGGATCAGGGTGTTTCCATACACTTATTGCGGATTTGGTAAGGATGTCAAAATGATGCACCCAAGTTTTTGGGAAATTAGGATCATTTTGAAGCATCTGTTTCAACTCACAACCCTGGTGAGTTCTTGTTTGTATTTTCTGTTTGGTAAGTTAGTGAGGCACCCATGAGAAACAAACATTGGCGAAGTTGTAAATTGTTTGGTAATATGCGAAATGCCAACCATTTCGAAATGTTAGTTGACGCCACTATCACCTCATGTGACATTCACCAATTTCCTTGCAATATTAGCCTTATAGTGTTAATATTTCAATTATTCACAACACTTTCAGAGGGACCAGGATAAGGAGCCCTCTCTGCAGACAAATGTCCCTTTTTGAAATCACCATGCCATCTAAAAATTGCAAACTCGCCAAAAGATATCAAAATTTTTGGCACATTTTTTTTTAATTTTTTGACTCTGAGTCACCCAATTCCATTTCTGTAACGCAAATAAAAACAGCTCATTAAACAAGCACGAAACTAGGAAAATAAAATCGTCGGATCCGTTTGAAATATTTGTAAACGCTCAGTTAATATTTTGAAAAAAAAACACCTGCACTTTCATTTTTTAGTTTCTTGAAGTTGCGACTACGTAAAAAAGTAACTCTCAATTCTTATGGAATGCCCTTTGTATAGCGCATTCTTTTAACAAGTAACCAAAATATCAAAAATAGGCGCTTTCATTCTAACAAGAAAAGTGTTAACCAATTTTGTCATGAATTGTCTAAAATTGTTATTTTCGATCCCCAAATTAACACTATTAGGAAGAAATGTTTCAGAGTGGTTATAAGCAAATATGTTTTCAGACCGAAAGTTCAAATGCTTTTAAGCATATATCAAACTATTGTTCTCTTTTTAATCACAGCATAGATGTCTGAGCGCTTCCACACTGTCAGTAAGTGACAGCATAGTGGTCAGGTAAGGCCTGAGGGTGATGAAGAACTCATTTGAATTAAATTATTTACTTGATTACAGCAATCATTTACAAAAGTAAGAAATCACATCGATTCTAATAATAACTTACATAAACACATAATGTTAAATCATACAAAATAACCAGAACATTTCGAATTTCCTCCATACAGCACATTTACATGTCTGGTTGGAATTCGAGTTTATATTCCTTTTGAAGATTAGAACTGATCTTCCAACATGTAAAAAAGGAATTGAACGCGCAGCAAAAGAGCGCTGTAAATGCAGACGCCTTACCCGACCGGTCATGTCAGTAAGCGCTCTGAGATGTCTGTGGTGTTATTGAAAATCGGAAAAAAAAATCTTAGAAAATTCAAACTTTCGGCCATAAAATACATCTGCTAATTAACACACTGAAACATTTACCGCTAATAGAGATTGAAATATAAGTATTAAAACCATTAACAATATATTCAATTTTTCAATAAGTATAAAATCATAATAAAGAAATAATTATATTTAACAATATAATATATGAATAAATATATTCAACAATATAATATATGAATAAATATATTCAACAATATAATGTATGAATAAATATATTCAACAATATATTCAATAAATATAAAAGCATATAGAAATAAATAACTTAAAAATGAATAATGGTTTCTTAATTTCTGGCCTTAGTATGTTACCTTAAATTTTAGGTTTACCGGTGAGATCAGTCAGTTAGTAAAATAATACTTTTTTTCATACATTTAATAATATTTGCTAAGCAATAAAATTACTCTCTTTACTTAAATCTCTTGCCAACATGATGGGAAAATGTGAATGTCATTTTTGAAAAATACTTTTTCTTCAAAGGCGAAGAAATCAATATAGTGTTCGGTTGAAATCTGCTTCAGTTTTAAATTTTATTATTATTATTATATTATCCAGTAGATTTTAACTGATGAAAATGAAATTCTTCATTGCTAATTAAAAATGCTTTTGTTATAAATTATTTTATTTTAAAATTTCAAATGAGAGCAACGTTTAGTCCCATAATAGTGTTTGTTTTAATAAATAATATGTAGAAAGATTTTAATTTAACAATGATAAAAATATTTTATTCTCTTTAAAGTGCACAGATTTATTCTAAGCTAAAACATATTTTATCACTCTTGAAACTTTTGCATAAACTATTTTTGAAATAATTATATGCGAAAAACTTAATTTACCAATTTTATTCCCATACATCATAATTTATCTGCGCCATCATTCTGACATTAATATATTAAAAATAATTTATAACCCATTTTCTCTTTCAACAAATTAAAAACAGTGTATTCTTTTTACTATTTAATGGCGGCACTCTTCGGAAAGCCAAACCAAACTCCCTATAATTGACGGAATTTCAAATTAATTGGGGTCCCATTACCCATTTCTGCTTGGTGACATTTATTTAAAATGAGTTTACTTTTCCCATCTCATCTAAAAAATGAACTTTGAAAAAACACTTTCTTTTGTGATACGTTTTTACCGAATTTAGAAAGTTATTAAACTAAACCCTAGTTACTCACTGCTCACGGCTGTGAAACTTCAACTGTTATTAGAAAAGATAATAATGGCTTTCCAAGGGTGCTCCAGAAATGGAATTTTTCACCCTCTAAAGATAAATCAATGTTATGAAGCATGATAATCGTTGTTGTTTATGGCCAAAGTTAATCGAAGCGTATGCAAGGTAATAAAACCTTTGTCATAAGTTGTTAGGATAAAAAAAATGTTTTTCCTCAGCTTAAAAGCGAAAGGTTGGGAAAACTTTTATAGTACATTACGAAAAAATTAACTTGTGGAAAATTTTCAATAATAAATATAAATAGGTGCATTGCGATAAAATTTAAAACATTCCTCAAGCTATTAGTATATTAAAAAGTTTTTTGAAGAGTTTGTATTGAAAAATAAACTCAAGAAGTTGGAAATCATAAAAAAAAGTCATTTTACAGCTGATCACGTGTATAAAAACTAGTCAACTTACAATAAATAAATTGCAAGCGTAAAGCAATGCATTAAATATTTTTAAGTTGTTTAGTACTGAAAGAGTGTATAAAACTTTTATTTTTAGCTCTTTAATAAAGATTGTCAAAATTTTCATATTTTGTTTGGTAGCTTAAAATATTTTTACATCATTCATAAAAACAATTTTTTTTTAAAAAAAAAAGAAGTAAATATAGAATTAAATAAGTAAACATTAAATAAGTTAAAGATATTTCTTAAGAAGAATTCAGATAAAACATATTACATTCCCTCCTTCCAGGAGAACTTATTTCCATTTTATTAAAGAAGTATGCATTGTTATTGAAAATTTCACCTGCTATGTTGTATTTAAAAATTCGGCATTCCATTTCACGCATTTTGTATCGCAAAAATGAAAAATGATATAAATAAAAGTCTACGTGAAATACATAAATATTTTTATATTAAAATTTCCTTTAAAATTTTTACTATATTTTTGTATTAATGTAAAATATACTTCTACTAAAATCGTGCATTAACAATTTTTCGCAAAGCGATTTCCTTTGTATGCAGCCATATTATAAAAGAACTTATTAACAATAAAATGTAATAAAAGAAGTTATCTATGAAATGTATGCAAAAATCTATACTAGATTAAGAGTTGCAAAACTGCATAGTAAATTTGTATCTTAATATTTCTTTCTTATTTTTTGTTTGTTTGTATGATTTAATTATTTAATTTACTTATCGTTTTAAGACCACAAGCGATATTGTACACTATAACTACACACACGCGCGCGCGCACACACACACACACATATATATATATATATCTATATATATATATATATATAAATTTTCCGTTTGATTGGTCTTTTTTTATACATAAAATTAGGGACAATATTTGATTTTTTTTTAAAATTGCAATAACAAAATGAAATTTTAAAATTATTACAATACAGAAAATAGTTTATTTTCTGTAATAAGAGAATACAAATGTTTTATGCAAAAACATTGAGCAAAAAATTATTTTGAGGAATTTAAAATTTATATAAAACATAATAATGCGCACTAAAGATGAATCGAAAATAAAACATCAAATTGTTATACACTTAATTATTAAATATTTTTTTAATATTATACTCACATTAAGTAATATTCTTCAAGCATTTTATCAAATTAGTATGTGAAGGATTCGCTCAATAAAAATGGTAGGTTTAGCAGAAACAGTCTATTGGGTTCTATACATTAATCAAAATCTAGGAATATTATTCTTTTTTCCCCCATACACAGAAGTAATATTTTCGCTTAAGCGTTTAATATAACCATGATTGCCGTTTTTACAATAGAGCCTTTTATATGAATATTTTCATATTCTCAAATTTTAAAAGCAAAACACATACCTTAACAATGAATTATTTTATAGATAGAAAATATAAAGTATACTTATACGAAGCATCGTATTTATATTGCATCTAAATACGAGAACCTAAATCATTAATAAACTTTTAAAACTTATTTAACACAAGTAGGTAGGTAAATAAGTTCAATAATTAAAACAAGTGAAATAAGATTAAACCACTTAAATGCTCTCACCTGTGCTATCCATTTTTAACGAAATGGATCTTATAACTAATCTTTTTCGTTCCTTATTTAAATTCCAAACGCACGATTTCAGAATTTAAAAGGGAAAAGAAATATATAACTGGCCATCGCGTACTTAGCGAAGCGGCCAAGCATAAGAGAATCTCAATAAATTTCCTACCACACTCTCTAATGCAAAGTGACGAGTCCTCATCTTCCAAGAGGAGATCCGGATGCATTTCTAGAAGAAGAGGCGTTCTTCGTCTTCTTTATCGGCTCTCACGGACGGCTGAACCTTCCGTTGCTGGCATCATTCATCGTCCGAAGATGGCTGAGGAATGCGAAGATAATGATTAGTAAAAGGAGAGAAGAATGAGTATAAGTTATGAATAAAAAACTACTGCTTAGCGTGAATTTGAATAATGTTATTGATTGGAAGTGTGAGAATTACCATTAAGCGAAAAGGATAGAGACTGCAAGTTTAGTGATGCCTTAAATCAAATAAGCATGCTTGCTCTTTTAAAATATATTGAATGACTTATGTTTATCGTGGGTATATAACTGACGAGATAAACAGTTACCGAAAATAAAATGTGTAAATAAATGTGCTAATGCAAGAAATATAAAATGGATCAATGTTGCATTAAGAAATCACAGTTTGCAATGCAATGAAAAAAAAGTAGTATTTTGAGTACAAATTTCACTCGTCTCAAAATAATTTGGCAAAATAAAGTAAAATTATATTAGTTACAAACAAAAATTACTAAAGAATAAATATGTCTAAGATAAAAAAAAAGATACTAAAATATGTGAAATAATGCTATAACATTAGATATTTTTATTATTGCAAATATAATAAAAATAAATTGCTTGGCATTAAACAGCTTGCATAGATTCTCAATACAACTTTTAAAGTTGTTTCCCAACGTTACAATAATACAAAGTTATGTACTTTTGCATAATGTTTGATATAACTACTTTGTATAAATAAATAAGTTTTCGATTTCAATATTCTCATACATAGTTATCAGTAATCGAGAGTTGATACGATTTTTTGGCAATGGAATATTAAACAATTTAATAAATTCTTAAGATACAATATAATTAGCTTCATTTATAAAACAGTCACTAAGATTATATAATAGGAATAAGAAATAGATCTTGATATTTCATTCCGATTCCAAAATTAGATTTGTGAATCAGCTATTACAAATTTTTATTTTTATGTCATTACAAAGAATTGAATGTTTATCATAACTTTAAGTACAAACCCTGTAGCTGGCTGTAACACATCAGCACACCAAATGAATAAAATGGCACAATAATTTACTCTATACATGACTCCACACTAAAGAAAGATCCTCTCTGTAATGTATCATTATTTTTTAATCCAACTGACCTCAAAATGTCAAGCGCTTTTGTGGATGAAAATAATACAGTGTCTGATTTTATGATAGATAAACGTCAATAATTGTTACTAAGTTTTCAAAATAACAAAATACATTAAGAGAGACAACTGCAAAATAAAACTATTAAGGTAGTAGTCGGAACAAGTTGATATGGATTTGTTATTAAGATGCACAAAACTTTTTGTTGTGTAAATTAGTAGTCATAGAAAAAGAAAGCAGATAATATTAACATTGGTTAATTAACGAAATAGAAAATTGAATTATGTCTTTTATTGAAGTAATAATTATTTAGTAAGCTGTATTCTTGACAAGATACATAATTTTACAAGAAAAATATTAATTCACATTGTATTACAATATTGAAGTTTCAATGTCCATTAAAAATAACACAATAAACTTATTGAATTGTTTTTATACTTATACAAAATGAGTGCAAATAATATACAGTTCTTATATAACATATAAGTTTCAATAGTTCTTAAGAAAAATATACATGTAATAATTTTGAATTATAAGCGCACCATAAATTTATTTTATTTAACATTGCATTCCATATAATATCACTCGAATTTTTAAATTGTAGTACAAATTTACTAAATCTATCAAATTAATTTTTAAGATTTATTTCCGAAATCAAACATAAAAAAAATAATTTGTACGAAATTAGTAGAAGTACATTGAAGAAAAAATATATTACATTTCTTCTTAAAATTTTAATCAAAAACATTCTTGGAGTCTAAAAAAATTTAAAATTAAAAGCATTGTGCTTCAGTTGCTTCATGTTTGTAATTGCTTTGCTATATATACGTGCTCTAATAAAAACATTTCATATATTTGATGCCTTAATCGCTTCAAAAAGTAAGATGAAGAGAATACTTCAGGTGTCAAATCTTATCTCATTATTTTCCATTATAACATTTTATTATATTACGAGGGAAATCAATCTTTCATGGGGAAAAGGAAAGCAACAAAGCTAATTTAGTCACATGTACTTCCATAGCTGGAAAACAGTACTCATCAAAGAGACAAAAAGCATCAGTGTACACCTTATTGGATAGAGAAGAAAGATGTAGATAAGAAAGCTGAAGCAACGCATTGCCATTAACATAAAACAACAGGTGAATGAAGTGTTCATACAATCAGATGTGGCTAGGATGTTACGCAGTCCTATCAGCTAAGTGCGCCTGTAACTTTGTTTACTGATCTGAAGAAAGTGATATATATGTGTCATTTGTTAGGGCAATATCAAGTTTTTGAATAACTAATGATATTGTTCGGATAACTTCTAACAATACTATTGAAACATACATCAAATATTTTAGATACATTTAATAATTACTGATCATTATATGAGTTTCTTTTCTTTTGAATAAATTTTTCCTTCAGTTCTTTCAGAATAAACTGTACTTCAACATGTTCTTCTCGGTTCATTTGATCTTACAATTTTCCAGAGAAAATATCAAAGGGATATACGAATGAATAAAAGACTATATAATTATTACATGTTTACACATTTGATTACTTTAAACACTTTAGAAAAAATCAAATCATTTGAATAACCTTTTAAGAAAATCATATTAAATTAATGCTACATACAACATAAATTTCTTATTATATCAACAGATAGCGAAAAAAATTATCTTTTTGGTAAAATTTCAATACAAATACTTTTATATATTTACACATTCAAAATAAATAAATATATCGAAGTAAGTTTAGGTAAAAAGATAATTCGAAATTGTTTTTACATTATAAAGTGTATTGGGTGTTGTAGGCAGAATAATTTAATATTACTCTAGATTTATTGATTGGTTCTGTTAACGTCTGACTGGAAGCAACACGAGGGCAATTGGTGACGGTCTTCATAATTTTGAGCCTCTATCTAGTGACTAGGATCACACCTGAGCTGGTACTTCCCTCTCTTAACTTCCACGCCATGGAAGGATTTTCAGCCTCGACAGATTTAACGTGCATAAGCCCCGGCTTCACGGTAGGTCTTTAGTGGCATCAAGGCTCGAACCCACGACTCGGCGAAAGCCGCCGCCGCCCTTAAATACATGTTGACTATGAAAATTATTCTTAGGGAGAACTGCAACTGATTTAGCGCATCATGTAAATGCTTTTTTTTTTGCTTTCTTATTGATGTCCAAGAAATACGAGAATTATAGAATCCATTCATTATTTTTTTTAAAAAAATGTAAATTGAACTGAAATTTATAAAAAATGCTAAATATTAAATACATGTTTTCTTATTTAAAAATTAAATAAGAAAAAATCACTTTTGATTCCATTCGGATGCATGAATCAATTACGAAACGGAGTTGAATAGCCGAAAAAAAGAACCGGAAAGCTGCCTGTCGAAAATGAGTCGTTCTAATTCGAAATCGTTTCACGTACCTGTATTTATTTTTATTTCAAACTGGACCTATTCAAAGTTTTTTTTTCTATTCCATTTGTTTTTGTGACGATTCGGAACTAGTTCCACTCGATTCATTTTTATTAGAGTCCGACCTATAAGGAATCGTTTTCTCTGGAACGTTCTTTGTAGTCCGAACTAGTTCGTTCGTTCATTCTTATTACGTTCCTAGTAACTTCTTCCGCTAACAGAGTTTTCCGAATGGCTTCCCCCCCTCAAGAATTTATTTTTTGGGCCTCGTTGGAAAAGGACTTTCTGAGAGAAAATGTATCGCAATGGAGCATGTTAGTGAAGGATATTTTCTTGCTCTAGTGCGAAAGGAAACCTTCAAGTCGGGTAAATGTGCCGCAAGCTACCATGTTGTGGAAGGCTCTACACCAGAGAAAGCCCAGAGGAGAAACAACTCTGAAGAGATTGAAACAGTAAAGATTAGATTTTGGGCGAACCATTAATTTGCATGTCCTGCTCTATAAGTGCAGTTAGAAAGCACAGATTGTTCTTTCGATCCTCAACCCTAATTACTTGCAACCAACACATTCCTGGACCATGAAAGGTCATTTTAGTTCAACAGGGAAATGATAATGTTACATTAAAATATCTCATATTTTTTTAAATAACATTTTAAGGAATGTATAAATAGAATTATTATACGCAGAGAAATGTCATATTATTGTGATTCATCTCGATACTGCTTTCATCAGGATACATTGTTCCAATGGCTGTAAAACAAATTTTTATTTACACGTAAAAGAAAATTAAAATATAAGACTAATAAGCAATTTTAAGATTTAATAACACAATAAGGACTTTTAACAATAACAAAGGACTTTTAAGCTACCATTACATAAAATTATTTCAAACAGTAATGAACAATATAATTAAATAACTTTTTACAAGTTAGTTGCTGCATTTTGAAATATGTAAGTAAAAATATCAGTCTTGGAGGCGAAACTTTTAAAATGATTATAAATCATACTAAAATATAACTCCAAATCAATATTATACAAATGTAATTTTTTACCTTATCAAGAGGAAACTCAAATTGAAAAAAAATCGCAATTGTTGTATACACATATCATTGAATATGTGAACATAAAGAAAGAAGGGGGATGGATTAAATTTATTCTCATGATTGTTGAAGCTAATGTATAAGAGATATCATTGAACATTTAAATAATGCGTTGAATCTAAAACAACAAAAAAGTAGTTAGTATAAATAAGTTTATGTTCATAACATTTATAATTAATTCGCTTTTACTTCCTTTGCATCTAATTACTAAACTTCTTCCCCTATTCATTCTTGAGAAATATATTTGCCTTATGATTTCGTCTTTGTAGCTTAAATTTCTTCTATACATTGTGACTTGATAACTCTAGGGTCTCGCAAGAATAAAGAAAGAAACCCGGATTAAAATTCAAGAATTTTCGTAATACAAGTTCCTTATGAGATCTTGAATAAGTTGTTGATAACTTTCCCAAGTTTTCTAGTAGCATAGCTTCCTAGAAGTTCTGATTAATGAATAATTTTCAAGCTGAAAGTTCTTTGTTTAGCTTTTCTATATATAGAAAGCATGACATCCTAGACCAAGAGCAGACAAGTTTCTATTAGTTAATTTTAATGATTCCTTTTTTAAATATATATAATCTAGATTTTTTTTTAGAAAAAAAACCTTGCGAACATTTTTGTAAAACTTATGTCTCTTATTCATTCTCGAGTGAAATAAAGAGGACATAGCATTAGAATTATATAGAGTTCAGCGACAAACAAAAATCTAAAATAAAAACAAAAAAATGTATTTTAGACAAAAAGATTTTCTTTCATAATAAACTGCTGTGTCTCTAATTTACTAAAACAAGCATTTTTGAAAATCATTTTGGTGTCTCAAAAGACTAATGTCACTTTTAAAACCCTTCATGCTGACTATTTCAATTAGTCAGAATTTAGTGCTGAAGTAAAGTGCTAACATTCTTTAATTAGTCTTTCTCGTTATGTCAAATATTTACCAGCTTAGGAAACATTCAGTTTTCATTCGCAAATTAAAATTTAATAGTAAAAATTAATATTTACGGAAGAATTCGAATCTTATAGCCATTTAAACTTGGTCAACTAATCAGAAATAGAAAAACTCCCATGTTATTAACTTTTAAATTTGAAGGATAAAAAAAACTTCTCAGACATTTGATTATTCAAAAAGACAAATATTATATCTTAAATTAAATCTGAAATCAATATCTTAACTTTAATTAATATAATTATAAATATACCTAACTTAAAAATAGGTTAAACCAGTTCAAAAGGATATTTCTAATTTGATGAGCATTTATGATTTTTCTTAATATCGGACGGAATATGTCGATATTAATTGAATTTTTTTAAATCTTATCGAAGCGAAATAATTTTTGAAAATTATAAAATTATAATTTAGACTTACCAGCCGAGTGATCTTGTTTTGCAGAAATTTAAAAATTTAAAAAAATTCAAGATCTTGTTATGGATTTCAGAAATTTTGATTAAATGTTCCTAATTAAAATACTTTTAGTAATTCATGTTTATAAATATTATAACATGTATATTGCATGTTATGAAAAAAAGCAAGAGCAAAATGAGTTCTTATCTTTCATTTTAACTCTAATTTACCCATAATTCGAAAATATGTCCTAGTAAATAAAAGAAGTGTAACTATAATAATTTCAGTTAATAAGCATTTTAATTTTATTTCATCGTATATAAGATAAATTGCAAATATTCACTCAAAAACTTAGAACATAAAATTTTATTCTTATTTTATATAAATTTTTAAATACAAATATTAATAAAAAGTAAATTTAATGAAAACTTCTAAATTTTATCTAGAAAATTATTTTTGTAATTTTTGTAAGTCATAAAATATTTTCTTTCATTAAAATAATTTCTTATAGCTATTTAAGGGTTTACTGTCATGTTAAAAATCAGTCGTTACTTTTTGTCTATCTTATTTTTCATGAAAACAATGATTTCTTATATAAATAGTAACAAAACTTTCATAATACACAGAAGTATTTAGTTTTTAAAGGATTTAAAAATGGCTGTATTTAAATTGACTTTTCAAATTCATAACATTAAATATCTGCATATTTCCTTAATTCCAAAACTTTTTCAATATATTAACTTAGTTCAGAACTGTCACTAATGGATTTGATTCCTATAATGCAAAAGATGGTAAATTATTACAAAACAGATAACAAGAAGCTATAAATAAAACACCAATTATTCGTATTATTATACAAATTAATAACAAAGAAATATGCTCTATCTTTTGTTATGATTTTGAAGATATTTTTAAATTCAATAGCTGTAAATAATATTGAGTGCAAATGTACTTTTATTATAATTTTTAAGAAATGTAATACTTATAAGCTTATTTCGGATGAAAAATGTAATTCATTTATTTACCTTATACTTATTGAAAATTATATGAAATTTAATGATAGAAATGGAAAAATAAATTAAAAGTGTACCACAAAGAGGATCAGCTAGAAATAGGTTAGCCAATATTTATTTACATTTTAGGAACAAAAATTTATACAGATAAAAATTATTTCATTTATATAATTAAAGATAACATCGTCAAAATAAGAAATCTGAAAATAAATCTTATCTACCTTTTTTATATCCTATTTATTTTAATTTAAACAAATAATAAAATGGAAAAAGAATATTAAGATATAAAATTGAAAATTACAGATATTAAATTTACAATAATATGTATGACAAAAATTATTCTTTCAATTTTCATGTTAATAATGATATCTTAGGAATCTTAGGAATATCAGTATTCCTATTTCTATTTTTACAATTATTATTTTTAATTCTATTCTACATAATAATTTATTTTACAATTCCAGAGAAAATATCTAATTATGAAACATTTTATATTAAATATATTAAAATATCCTCTAAATTATTTAAAAATAACATTTAAAGTTTCATAAATTTATTTTAGATAAATTGTTAATATTTTTGCTTAAAAAAAGAAGAAAAAATAACATTATAATCATTTAATGGCACTACTAGCTTTAATGTTAAAAAATTTAGATTTGAGTGTTATTTGATATCAAGAATTATTAAAAAAAAGATTTTAAAAAAAATATATAATTTTTCTTTTAGTATAACTTGTATTATAGTAGAAATAAGCTAGCAAAAAACTGTGACATTTTGTGGAAACTCAAATACTATTGAGAGGAGGGCATGTAACTGATTAGGTATGTGTTGTTTAAAACTAAATATACGAAACAACCCATAAAAAATACATTTTTTTCACTTTATCCAGATTTAGCTAAAATACTGAAAATATTAAAATTGCGAACACAACCGATAGCAAAAAAATTAAAAAGCAATGTATATTAATAGATATTTAATTTCAGACATGAAACTCTACAGTCACTGTAAATAAATAATATTTTATTGTTCAAATATCACTTGTACAGCACGACTGTATAATGATTTTAAACTTATGTGTTGAAATCTGAAGAACTAATAAGAATATATATATATATATATATATATATATATATTGAAAAGATAGTAGATTAAAATCACAAATTCAGAAAAATGAAGAAATGTGGTAATCGAAAGAAATCGGTAGAATCAAGAAATTTATTTTTTGGAAAAAAAACAGAAAAATTGAAAATAATATATTTATGTTGGGCTATAAGCTATTAAACTGGCTATAATGCTATAATCAAGCAACTTATAACTGGCTATAATTAAACTTATAATGGGCTATAAGCTATTAAACTGGCTTGCTCTTCAATTAATCATCAAACTATCTCCATCAACAAATAACGTTAAAAATGTTTATAAAACAAAAAATATAAACTGAAAAAATAAGGAAGTTAAAATCCTAAAAATGAAATTATAAAAAGAAAATACACTAGATGCCCTAACAAATTTTTAAGAACCAAAAGCTAAAATAACAAAAAAACATTATAAAAAAATCAAGAAATTTTATGAAAAGATCAAAATGATGTTTACATACAAAAAATAACTTAAATTTAGAAAAAAGAATTACTCACTTATAAAGAACGAATTAGTGTTATGTTTCAAGTTATGGAAAATACTTCGAAAAACATAAAAATAGAGTTAAAATAGCCTTGTAGCCCACAATAAACTGCCTTTCCACGCAATGAGCAATAATTTTAACTATTACCAAAATACTAATACTGAACTCTGGATTGGACTAGTCAATTGTTAAAGCACCCCACAACTTACTAAGAATAATGAAATTAAAAATTATACAATTAAAGATAAAACAGCATTTAAAGATAAAATAACAAAATTAAACAAATAAAAATAAATTATCTTTTATATATATATACACTCTATAACAAAACAACGACGCACCAAGAAGGAGATGTTCGATGGATACAAGAATTGGAGGATAGAAAAATTATGTACAGAATAAAAAATGGTTCAAATTTCAGAACAATTGAATGATTTATTTAAGATTTACATAGTTACAAAGTAACAACCTCAATAAGGTGTTGACCCACCTCTAGCCAGGATGCAAGCTGCCACACTACGTGGCATAGAGTGATAAAGCTCCCTAATAGTCTCCAATTGTTGGGCAAGGTCATCAACATTCCCTAGTAGATGCAGTCCCTTCCCATCATATCCATCCCAGACATGCTCGATTACAAAGACATTTGGAAGGCCAAGGAAGTGTTTGATAAGCTGTAAGACAGTTCATAACAACACGTACCGTATGTGATCTGGCATTATCTTGCTGAAAAATAAGCCCAGGGTAATACAAAAGGAACGGTAGCAAAACAGGTCTTAGAATATCGTCGACGTACCACTGTGCTGTAAGTGTCCCTCTAATGACCTCTAATGGGTTGCCATTTCTCTATGAAGAGAAATGGAAACCCAGACCGTAACTCCTGGTTAAGGGCCTGTGTGGCGTGCAATAGTGAACGCAGAATCGGTACGTTGCCCTGGGCGTCTCCAGACAAGTTTTCGATTATCGTTAGTGCACAGTTGGAAGCGAGATTCGACGCTTTACACTATACGTCCTCTCTCAGCATCATTCCAGCCTAATCCATAAAAGCACCTCTGTAATCTGGCTTGATAGTGAGCAGGCGTGAGTGGCAAGTGGAGTAGCGGTCGGTACGAGCGTAGAATTCGCTTTATTAGCCTTCTGTAAATGGTGATGGCGGACATTCGTGTGTGGGTCGCACGTCTGATGGTTGATATCGATGAATCAGACGTTGTGACAGCTGATCTGAAAATCACTCTGTCCTCCCGATCTGCTGTGGCCCAACGTCGACAGCTACCATCATTACGCTGAAATCTGCCATAGTTCACCCATTTTTGCCAGCATTTTCTAATCACCGCATCGCTTCGACCCATATGACGAACGCTTCTCCGATTTGCCAAACCTGCCTCTTTCAATCCAATGAAACGACCTCTTTCAAATTCTGACAGTTGCTCGTAATGAAATCGAATCCTGCGGTGGGGCATTTTTTCAGTCGTTGAATGGTATCCTAAATTGCAATATAACAGAAAATTTGACCATCAGATTGACAATAGCTTCTTATATACACCTCCTGAGAGCGCAGTACCGATGCTCTGTACATTCATTGGACATCAAATCTTAATTATTTGTATGTTTGGTCCAAATATTTTTGCATACGAAATTTCATTACAATCGAGCAAATCCTTCTTGGTGCTTCGTTTTTTTTTTTTTTTTGTATAGAGCGTGTGTGTGTATATTCATATATGTGTGTATATATCCGTCCACAGTGTTTTAAATTACTGGTATTTCCCTTTCGCATTTTTACGGTCTTAGTTTCCTTCTTCATTGTTGTACGTATAAACAATAATCTTAATATTTGCTTAGGTATTCTTAGCTTGTGTTCTCTTTTTGTTTTAAATCATTATATTTGTTACATATGAAAAGTGTTTCCCTTTTCTTGCCAAATGAAATGTTTTTATTTTCATAATAATACTACAATTTACCGATACCAACTAGATATTTTTCACATCAAAGACTCATATTATACATGTATACAAACCTAATAATTTAATAATACCTTTTTTGGGGAATTGAATTTAAAAAAAAAAATGTGTTATATTTGTTAAGACTCAAAAGCATTTCTTCAAAAACACCAACATTAAGTTCAAAAATAAAATCTTGACTTTTCACGTTCTTCTCTAATATCTACTTAAATTATTTTAAACTTTGTATTCATAATAATTACTAGTTTCTAATCAAAAATGTTTTATGTGGCAGTAATTTCTTTAAGGGTTCATTAGATTCGTTTTAAACTTAATAATGCTATTTTACAGATAATGCATAGGCAGAATACTATATTTCAAAAGTTTAAAATCATTATTTTCGCTTGCCACTCTTATACGACGTTTGGAATAAAATATATACTATATATATATATCGCATAATCCGGGAAAATATTCAAATTTTCAACACTCCAGAAATTCAACGCTGAAAATTTTCTTAACAAATTATGTCAAGCTTGAACAAAGGATTAAAATTGACGACAGTTTCACGATCGTCATACTGAAAATTGCGAGTTTCTGCATTAATTTGTGTCCGTAAAACATGAAATATGCCAACCATAAATAAAAGAGAATAATAATTACGAGATGTGAAACCTGACAAACTTTCGCCTTCTAGTTCTCATAAAATACCAATCTGGATGGAGTTTCTAAATTTTCTGGAATTTACTATGTAGAAACGTGGTAATCTCACCACTTAAGAATAAAAGTTGGGTTAAAAGATATACTGATACTGTTTTTCCGCTTCACAAATCGATGAAATTATTATTATTTGCAGATAATAAGAGCATTAAGAGATATAATTGAAATGCATCTTTGGATCATGAAGCTAACAACACTCTAGAAATTATTAATTATGCGATGTATTACAGTAATTTGATGACTAGGATATATTCACACATTTTTAGGGAAGTTTCAGTTTTAATGATGTGCATTCAGTTCTAAAATTATTTTCCTTTACAGGCACTGGAAGAGTTCAATTGAAGGAGTTCTGGTTACTAAAATTAAGCCGATTGAAAGATATTTTATAAACTGGGCCTTTTTTTATTAATTTTCATACGTTTTCAATTTAATATATTGTTTCCCTATATTTTGATAGAATAAATAAGAAAAAAGCTTTAAAAACATAACAGAAGCTTTCTAAATTCTAAGATACAAAAATATGATGCATGAATAAAAGAGTTAAAATTAAATTAAGCAAAAGTTTATAATTACATTTTGTTATATCGATTTTGATCTTAAAATTATCTTACATACTATTTAAAATTGATACTTAATATGAAATACTATTGACATTTATTCTAAACGTTAAATTTTACACAAATTTTTTTTTCAAATAATTATTTAGTAAAACTGAATCAACAGCTTAGTTTTGATGACATTATCTGATAGTTCTTAAATTTTATTTGAGGACAACTGTTCACGGATATTTAAAGAACATATTTTGCAAATCACATTTTTGAAGAGAGGAAGGCTTTCAACGATTCAAATTTCAGTATATACTTAAGTAAAAATCTCTTTAGTTCAAAAAACTGTTACAGCATAATATTTAAAATTATAATGTACTTAGCTTTGGTTTTAAAGTAAAAAAGTTAAGTTAAAATTAATCCTAAAATTTGTCAGAAATCCAATCAACAGACTGTTTTCCGGTTTGATAGGAAAATGTTTAAAACTAATCATTCTAGAAAGCTTGAAATTGCTCTGAAATTCACAATTATTAAAAAGTTTACCTTATGCTATTAAAATACATTTTACTAAACATATGTAATAGAAGTAGAAATAAAACAGAAGAAATCATTTTCAATACATTGCACAAGTTTTGAAATTTAAAAAAACATAATTGTAACTGTATCTATTCGTAAATGTAGGCCATATATATCAATATCACCATCTAGGTAAAATAACGATATGTCATTTACCTAAATGCGTTTGATTGATCTCACATGCTAAAGACGTGCAACTTGGAATATGCATTGATTTAATTTGCAGAGAATCTAGCAGTGTATATCTACTAAATCGATTTTAAATAGGGCTCAATATCAGATGCTAAAGAGATGAACCATTCCATTACCGAATCCATATGGAATTCGGATACCCATGCTTAATAATCACCAAGATGTTCCTCAATAAGGATATTCAAATGTTAGGAACAATATCGACCGATCAAATACTTGTAAACTATTTTGACAGTGGAAAGTGTAACGTGCATTTATCATAGACTGGATGGTTAGTGGAATATCTTTGGATAAATTGACACAAAATCAAGGGAAATTATAAGTATAGACTTATATTTATTTTGAGATAAAATACATGCAAATACAAATCAATTAGACTGTTGATTGGGTGATATTCATAGTTTTTTAAACTGCATTCTTTAAGTATTATGGAAGATATTGAAAGAGTACAGATCATTTTCCTATAAATTTAGAAAATATTCAGGTTTTTAAATATCTCTAGCATTAAAGAAATGCAACTTTTTTATAAAAATTATACAAAACTAATTTTAAAGCCAAATTAACCAATTTCATCAAAAAATTAAAGGTACACTTTTCAACAAGCAAAAAATAGAGGTAAAGGGGATATTGGTACTTCTTAATGAAAAGGGGAATTTTTCGTCTTATGTACTGAAACAAACTCTACTTATAGATTGCATAATAATATTTAAAAAAAAAATTAGTATAAGCTATAAATTGTGATATTTTATTTAACGCATTCCTTTACATTTCATTTTTCAAATACAATAGCCATTCTTTTCACAGGTACATGGGATTAGGCTGTAAGACAGATAATAGCGAAACAATCTGTTAAATTAAAATAAATGCATTCGTTAAAGTATTGTTATTGAATATAGATAATTAAAAACGCCTCTTGTGTATAGCATCCACTTGAAAATATAATTTGTTCGACAGAAAAGTCCTTTTAATAAAAATAGTAATACAATATGTCTCGAAAGGTGTCTATTACTAACTTCTTCAATAGAACAGCCAATTGAACTGTAGGCATTTTTAGCTGTCATTCATAGTAATAATATTAATTATCTCTCTTTATTATTATACTACATTAGATTCATCTTTTCTTGTCAGTAACTGTTAAATACCAAATAGCTAAGAAATTATGAAGTTTGATTAATGCAGCTCTATAAATAATCTCTGCCTATATACAAAAGCAATTACAATTGAATTAATGCCATCTTTGAAATCCCTTATGATTTGAAGACCATTCGCGGTATTGAAACTTAAGACTTTTGAAATCAATATTAAAATAATTACTCTAAATGCTTTTATGAATAGAAATAAATACTAAATTGAAATTAATAGCTCTAGCCTTCCAAATAAAGAAATTAAGAGTTCCGTATAAAAATGATCGATTTTCTGCATCCGTCTATCAATAATAAAATAAAGTGAGATACTTGAAAGAGAGAAATAACGTTTGAAGATGAGGGGCAAACATACCTTCTATTCTTTTCCATGATGTTCTCATTTTTTTTTATCCCTTTCATTTTTTCTAAGTTTTTCTCATTTTTTCCTATCCACTTGTGCAAGTGAAGATTACGGAACATCAGAATGAAGGATAAAAAATACGAAAAAAAAAATCTTTTCAAACCAAAATGCCGTAGGGATTTATCAAAAAGAGGGGAAAAATGGTGAGTTATCTTCATCTACAAGTTTAAGTTCCTTGGAACAATTACAAGAGTTATTTCCACGTCAATAAAGTTAATTAATGTTCCTGCAAGACAGCATTAATTAATACGTAAGAAATAGTTTTAATCTGAGGATCATTAATTAAAGTCATAGTAAAAAAAGTCGTTGAAGTGTATTAAAACTTCATTAAGAATTTTCCATGCATTAATTTAACTTATATTTAGTAAACTCCGATAGACATAGACAGAGCACTTTCCTTTGGCATTTAAAACTATTTGTTTCTATACATATTACAAAAAGAAGTAATTAATTTTCTTCGTCAAATATTTGTGGAATTTTCCAAAAAATAACATTCATTGCAAGTACGATTTAAATTTAAAGTTCAAAGTAACCAAATGCAATAGTTTCAAGAACTTTAAGAACTAATTAACTATTTTAACATTTAAAAGTGTTTTCATAAGATGAAGTTAACAGTTTTCAGAAGGGGGAAAAACGCCTACATTTTGATTCACAAACACAACTTTTTACGAACTTCCTCCAAATTGAAAGGTTTTTGCATTTGAATAAAATTATGTTACTCTTAATTAATGGTATGCCTCATAAAAATACAAAAAAACAATGTATGTAAGTCGAATTTTTTTCAAAAAGATAATTATGCTTAGTACGTAAATGTAACATTTTCCTAAGAGCTAGTTAATAAAAATTTGATATTAGAATTTTTCAAAACTTTTTAAATGAAAAAAGAAACAATTTGGGGATATTATTGGTTAAAATATAATGTATTTACCTTAAATTCATTTCCAAATAAATTTTATGCACTTGGTGAAAAACTCAATCTTTGAAATATTAACTAAATTCATGAGAATTATCGAATTTCTGATATTGTTCAGAATTCTCTACTCGAGATCTTATGAATATGAATTAGATCCATGATACTGTGAAAAGAATACAAATTCCATAGGATAATAAATAGAAAAAAAATCATTGCAATTAATGTTAAAGAAAATATAATGAAATGTTTGAGAAGAAAAAAAAAATCTTCATTAAAAGCAAATCCACAAAAGAATTATTACATGTACTTAACTAAGAAAATAACATTCGAAGTTATGTCTCGAATTCGAAGTTATGTGTTCGAATTATGTCTGGAATTTATGTTTGAAAAGATGTGCGCAAATAAATGTGATGTCCTAAAAAAATCATTTTTATTAATAGTCTTCAATACAGTACAATACTTGCAAAATTTAAATTAATTTAGTTTATAACTTTTTCTGATATATTCGTTGCCATATGTATATATGTCGAGAAAACTCATTTTGAGAAAAATTAAAAACAAACTTTCAAATGCAATTAAAAATTAGCTACCGAGTAAAATTCAAATCCCTGTAACTTAAGTTCTAAATAAGGTTTAAGCAAAATTCAAACACTATTAGAAAGAAAAAAAAGTTTAAACTTTAAACTGATATTAAAATTAGAAAATCAAAAATTTTGACAAAAATGGCGTTTTAAAAGTGTTCGGATACCTTAATGTTTGATTAAAGTTTATTTACTACTTTGAGAATTTAACATTTTATGTTTATTTTAACAAATTTAATGTTCATAATTTTCAGACTTTTATTTATTTTGTAAATGATTTTTGAGTCTCTGCGCGTTCACGGATTGATTTTCATTATAATTCACATCACAATGAAATATAGTTCAGGAATCTGAATTTTTTTTCTAAATGAGATGAGAAAGCCAAATTAAAACAGAAATATTTTGCAAAAAAATTAATCTTTAACTTTTATAAGTTATCATTGCAGTTTGATATACTTTGAAAAATATGAATTCTAAAAATAATTTAGCAACGTTCTATTAATCTTACAATTTTTTTATTTACAGATTAATCATAAAAAGCACAATATTTTTTAAATCATCCATATATACAACAAACTATTAATGTATTTTTAACTTCTTATGAGTTCAGTACATAAAATAGATTAACAACTAAAAATACGTTCGATTGTAGTTACTAAAATATGGGATTTACCACTGCGTCTTACGTCAAAATACAAAGTCATAGCATTAATGAAATTTTAGTGAAAAATGTGAGATGTCTATTTTATTTTAAAATGTATTATATTAATTATGTTATCATCATATTACATCATTTAAGAGAAAGAATAACTATATATAAATATTTTCATAGTTTGTAATAAAAACTATAATAATCACATAATCACATTCATGTGACTCATCAAGTGTGAGCTTTCATTATGAATAATTGGTGCAATGATTTCAAATGAACTAAGTACAATAAATAATCAATTCTATAATCTTTAAAAGGGTGATTATATTAATAATACATATCCTTTCTAACCGTTATGGAACAATAAGAAACATTTCTTTTTTCTGGATAATTTAAATGCTGCATATTTTTTTCCATCAAGAGTGTCCTCTTAAATCATATCCACCATTATGATATTTAGGGTCAAAAATCAATATTTTAAAAAATATTTCATCGTGTTGAAATGAATGAAAATATTAACGAAATTGCATAAATGTTTAGTGACAAATTCTTTTTTATAAAACACAGTTTATTGAATATAGCTTTTTAGTTCGTGTCACATTTATTTCAATAACTTTCACTTTTAAGCAATTTTTGTTCATACTATAAAAGAAAAAATATCTTTCATATCTTATTAAAAAATGGCAGGTGTATAGATCCTAAGTAGTTTTGTTTCCATTCAAATTAATTTCATCTTAATCTTAAAAAATACACATGACTCATTATAATATATAAAATATTTATACAAATATACAGTGCTCTGCATCAAAATTTATCATTTATTCATTTTCATAAAACTACATTAATTGATTATATAAACATAATTTAATATTTTAAGAGATATGTTATTTCTTTCCATGTTATATTAAATTATACTAGGAAGTAGAAAGTTTCCATCAACTAAGATTTTAAAATATATTTTTTTATTAACTTACTCTCTCTCTTCCGTCTTATCTATTTAAATTTTTTTTTAACCCTAAATAAACTTTCAATAAGGAAAATATTTCCTTAAAAATATATAAGCTTTCAATTTGAATGGGGGAATAAAACAGTAATACAAATAAATAACTCTAAAATTTATTTGCAATCGCTTTAGTATAAATTAAGAAGTTTGCAAATATCTTAATGGCATTGCATTCCTTTTCGAAACAATTACACAAAAAGCAATTTAACAGATGCAAAAAGATTTTTGAATTAATTAATAATGTGTTAAATATTTTAGAAAATTATATTGAGAAAATAGCTTTTTAAAATAGATTAAGTAGAATAAAAATAAGAGCTATAATGAAGGTGAAAGTAAATGTTTTAAAAAGAAAAGCACATTTGAACCTCATAAATTTATAACCAAAACTGTGATATTTTTACCGAGGAAAATCCCAAAGTAGTTGGAAACTAAATACATGCAAAGGACACCAGCTATTGATTTCCTTTATTAAATCTCTCTAGATTCCAAACTTCGTGAATATATAAACGAAGACTTCTTAAGAGATTTGATATTCGAAATACTCGACGTTCCAAAAAGCCGTCTCGAACAAACAAAGTGGCTTCTCCAAGCATTTGAGAGCACATTATCTTCACCGTTAAGCGTACTTAAGGAAGATATTTTAACTTCCGGGAGAAAGTTCTGTGTACGTGACATACCAGAACCACAAACATGCAATATTAAACAACTTTTTTATTTTATAGAGATTTAGATATGTCAAGGGGAAAATAAAATACATTTTATGTTCTTAAGGGAATATAAGCTGAGAAAGAATTTTAAATAAGAGTGCTTACATTATATGTGTAACTTTTACATCAAAATTTCATTAAATATAATTTAATAAGTTGCTTAGATTTCTCTTATACCTTTGTATAAAATAACAGTTTTTTTCTTTTCTGATGATCGCTGATAATTGATTCAATCTATTTTATATGTATTGTTTTTTAATGTTCAGTAGATTCTAACTGAGAACAAACATAATGAATGAATTAGAAAGCTAAATTTGGCGTTTACACTATTTAATAAGAAATAACACATCGATCAATAACTCCCGAGTCTAAAATTGAAAACAACATTTTTTTTGCAAATTTTTTTTTTATTCATCAACATAACACCTTTTGTTAATCACCTTTTAGGTGATACAATCATTCCAACGCTTTTCCAATCTTTTTTTTTTTTTTTGGTTTCCAAAAATTTTTTTCCTTTTTTTTTTTTTTTTCCTGCACAGAAATCTTTTTAGTGTGAAAGTAAATAGCGATAAACAGCTTTCTGAATCATCGACTCGTTGCTGTTTTTGTTCCATCGAAAGCAATCGCGGCACCCACTTGGAAAAAACCTTTTTCACTTCACTTCAAAAAACCTTTTTCCTGGTCCGATCGACTTAAAATTTTGACACGTTTCAAGCAAAGGTTAGTACTCTAGAAAGACCTGGTTACTGGTTTACTACGAGCGCCATCTCTGGGTTAGTCTCGGGAGTTATTGATCGATGTGTTATATAATTCTTATCTCTGTATATTATAGAACCTTTACATTTATTTCAAATTCAAAATTCCTCTGATAGTATTTCCTTTTTCGAATTCCTTTTAAAGATCGTAAGTGAAGAGCGGAATTATACGATTCAGAGTATCTCAACAATATTTGTCTTAGAACACTTAAGAACCAAAATATGTTCAGTTAAACATTCCTTCAAAAAGCGTCTAAGATTAATACGCTGTTTACAGAGTATTTCACAAGTACTTAATTTCTTTTTCTCTGAATTTTGCTTTTATAATTCAAACTATTGTCCACAACTTTATCAAGATTGCGACAAATACACTTTGGTTAATGCGAAGCAAAGTGACGATGGAGATGTCACTATGAAAATAGAATCATTTGCAAATGATTTTATTTTCATGTCGGTTTTAGAAACGTCACATTTATTTTCAGGTAGCCGAAATTCAGAGCTATTCGATTCTTACTTATTTTTAAGCACTTTGAAGATTTTCTTGAAGTTTTGGATTTTATCTGTTTTGCCGAAAGTCATGAGATCAATAAAGATTAACACCCTGTTTTTCTTTGAAGTTTGTGTTATTTCAAAAGAATTTGGATTTCTTCACTCCCTCTATATTTATTCCTTGGGAACTGCTAAAAGAAAATATATCACAATGAAATATAAAATGTGATGGAATTGAAATATAGCGTTCCTGTGGCAGTGCTAATTGCGATTACGGATAGGCTAGTGAGTATTTTTAACAAAAGTGTGGAGGCAAGAATAAGTTAATGTGTATCACTTCTATAACATGTTGCCAGTCACCTTGTTTTATATATAATATGGTATATCCTTGCCAAATTTATTTACATTATATCCAGTATTATAATTTTTATAGGCAAAAGACAGAGGGATAAATCATTTAATATGTATATTATCTTAAAGAATTTACCTAGTATAATACAAATTTTCCAATAAATATTTCTTAAAATCTGATTAATTTATTTGGTGTGAAGTTATTTTAAGAGACATTAGAGTGTCTATATTCCTCTAATCAAGACAGAAATATACATATTTAATATTAAAAATACTATTTTACGTATCGTATATAAGACTAGTTGTTTTAATGTTACACATTGTTAACTGAAAAGTGTTAAGAAATTGTAAATATTGATTACTATAAGAGCAATAAAAATTTCGATACGTATGTATCTGGTCTTTAATTCCTCTCATCTTAATGAGTCATTGATTAGTGATCTCATTTTTGAATCCCTATGACTTTTTTAAACACGGAAACAATTTATCGAAATAATGACCTGCATCGACACTTGCCAATAGCACAACGTGCTCAGAAAAAAAGCTAAGTAGTTTATTAAAGTTATCAGTATTCAAAACTTATTTTCCCTCACACAGAATAGAAAAAAAACTAGAATAGATCAAATTAAATAGAAAAACACAATTTGACAAAGCCATATTCTGACAAGAGACTGACGTAAAATACAGTTGGAAAATCAAGGTTTCATTTTTTGCAAAGCGAAAATCTAGAGACAATTTTTGACAGGTGTAAAATAATAAATAAATAAATAAAATATTTAATTATATGCCAGTCATTTTTCTTATCAATTAAGTTCTTCTTCAAAGAGCAGAGACTTAACACATTATTCAAAACTCTTGTTTTTTTCTTTGTAAATATGCAGTTTTTTATTTATAACTACAATATACTGAAATACACTACAATTTTAAAATAAAAATAACTTCTCGTGTCTTACGTCAGTAATTACAAAGGTGAGTTTGTCATGTATATAATTAGTTTATTTACTAGTATAATGCAAGTAGTTAATGTTAATGTGTAATAAATATGTAATCCATCGAAATTTATAAGAAATGTTTATCAATATACAATTTTAGGTTTTTAAATTCTATTAATGTAGTCATCAGTTCAAGATTATAATAATGACAATTTTTATTTTTTTATTTAGATAGAAATCCTTTAACAAGACTAACATATTTATCAGAGGTCACGCTTATATAATTTATATTTTTTAGATGTGTGAAGGTTTTTTTAGAAGTGAGTTCATAATTATAGTGTGACATTCTCATCAAACATCACATCACATTATTCTTGTGATTTTTATACAGAATATCGCATTAATAATTTCAGAAATTAGATTGATTATGGCGATTACTAATAGCGAAATGAAAATGTCTGTAAAATTTATACATCTTGTACAACAAATGGAGTGGGAAATATAAGTACTATTTATTTACATGAAGTGTGAATAACAGCAATGGGATGAAAAGTTTTACTAAATATCATTAAATATTTAAAAAATAAAACATTCAGGGGAATAATTTATTTCTGAGAGAAATGTATCCTTTGTGTCTCATAGCTTCCTTTTGTATAAAAAAGGGACAATTTTCCAACTGAATGCTCATTTAAAGGTACTTAATGTCAAATATGTGATTAACAAGAAATGTAATTGATATAAGTAAAAGTTCAATTAATGATAGGTGTGTGTAAATAAATTACTATTAGGCGTATTAGCAATTTAAGTTTAGGATATACCCAAATAAATTTATTTGGTTGAAGTTAAAATGAATGTGATCTTCAAAATGGTACAAATCATCTTTAAATGCTTTTCAGAATATACTAAGAGAGAGAGAGAGTTTTCTGAGTACTGTGTTTTATCTTAAAATTCTAGTCACACACAAACACACACTGTATCAAAATAATAAGTTCATGGATGCAACAAATAGTGAATTTATTTTTTCATGTAGGGTATTTTTTTCTATTTTTTTAAAAAAAAGAAAATTAGAAAAACTAATCTAAAATGGGAATATATTACATATTTCATATTTTTTTAGCTTAATAACTGACACAATCACTTATGTTTGCAATATTTTGCTTTCGTATATGAGCACTTTTCCATTTTCTTAATTTAATGGAATTTAGGAATTTAATTAAAGATATCATGCATCATATTTTCTTTTTGCTAATATTCGCGCTGAGTTTAAGTGGTTGGTTGCAATTTTAATGAACTAGATCATTCAGTGACTGGCTAATTAATTAACAAGTTTAATTGTGATCCATACTTTATGTAATATAATTCGTCCTCAGACGCTAAGTAACTCATTGAATTGTCTTAATAAATTATTTAAGAAAGTATTTAAAAGTAGAGCGAGTGTGTTTCCAGAAGAAGTTGAAGTTTCTACGGCTAGAGGGTATGGTTGAAATAGAGCCAAACTCAAATTATCTAGCCATAATTTCTATTAAAACTCTGGTAATTTCTACGAATATTCACAAGATTTCTAAAACTATAATCGTTTTAATAAATAAATAGTATATTCTCTATTTAGTAATTAAAAATAGAAAATAAAATGAATAAGTAATAATATCACAAAAAATGTTATAAAGATAGTTAATTTTGTTCATATGACTCAAGTTCAGTATAAATTAATAATAGAAACAAGTTAGATGTGTTGTTCTCTAAAGTTATTCTGTATAAATACTATTTTTCTACATTTATAATATGTTAATAAATTACCATATTAGTCAGTGATGATGAAGAAATCACTTTGAAAATCTTATTCATGTTTTGAGAAAGAAAATAGCTCGAAATCTAGCATTTCATTTTCAACATTTGAAAGAAGAATTATTATGCACCAACTATTAATATAATACAACCCATTATTCCATATAAAATATTTGATTAATTGTAAACTCTAACTGAGATTATTTCCCTCGGTTCTATTCGATTCATTAATAATATAATATTTTATGCAAATTTTCAAGATGCTAAAAAGATGATGATTTATTTGAAAAGAAATTTTTTTATAAATATTTTTAGAAATATATTAAAAGCACATACCATTTTATTAGGATATCAAATGATGATTCTCAGATCATGTGAAGTAAACAATGTTAAAATTCTATGATATCGCAAAAAATAATTTTCCAATAGATTAGAATTTGGCAGAGATTTATAAAAAATTAAAATTTATTGGCTATATTTTCATACAGCTGTACTACTATTTTGCTATTGGGAATTTAAACTAAGCTTTGATTTTATGAAATAAATGAGAAGACATGTAAAACATATAATATTTACAAAAGGAGACTATAATTTATAGTATTTTATATATTTATTTTCAAGAAAATTCTATAAAAACTAAACTATATTGACATTGATCTTAATAATTCCCACCTTGATATATTCAATTCAAATTAGAAATAGTTTTAAAAAATTAATTAGATAACGGTTTCTAAAAAATTACATTTCTAGTATTCATCAAAAATTTAAATTTTTCTTAAATTGTTACATTATAAAATTCTTATGAATCTAAACCTATTCTACCAATTTACACTTCTTTTATATAATAATGATCTCTTCATTAATACACATTTTTGAAACACTTATCAACAGAAAATCTAAATTTACGTGTTAAATTAATTTTCCAACTGTAAGTAATTAATGATTATAACAGAAATTAAGATGTATAATAACATTATTATCTCAAATTTATTAATTTCTAGCAAGAGTTTTCATTATAACAATATTATCAAATACAATCTACTCCTGAATTTTTTATTCATTTTAGTAATCAAATCTTCATTCATAAACACTTGCTAAATACTCAACACAAAATCGAATTTTCCCCCGAAAAGAACAACTCTTATACTACCCTTCCCTTATTTCAAACTAGACAATTAAACTGCATTCCGTTACTTCCAAGAGTAGATCGTATTACACAAAGGAGTTGGAAAAGACAGACAGGCAGAGATAATTAATTGATCGCTCCAGAATTACTCCAACGCATGACACGCGACGCAAAAGAGGGCCTTATCTTTCCCCCATAAAATGTAAAAATGGAAATAACTATTCGGGTATGTTGAATTAACTTCCTTTTAATTAAAAGGTTGGGGAATTATCAGACGTGATGCGATCCGTAGCGTACGAAGAAATATCTCCAGGGATTTCGCAATTCGAAGTTTTTCTGCTTGCATTGATTCCAATCTAGCAGCAGAATTTTCGTGAAATTGGACTAGAAAGGGACATGGTGTGTTTAAGTTGTCTTTTCAATAGACAAGAAAGTAATAGAACCACAACGAATGTCAATTACATTTTTCGAGTTTCTGTAAACATAGAATTAAAAATTAAGAAATGTTATGCTTATAAGTTTATTTACAGACGATCTCAATTTTAATGAGGTGGAAATGCGGTATGGGAATTCTACTTTTATATTCATGCCTTAAATATGACTTAAATTTGCTTAAGAATTTAAACGTTGATTATGGAAAAGATAACCAATCATTAAAGTATGAATAAAATGTAATTTTAATATTTACTGAAAATTGAGTATTCACTAGCTAAATAATTCTCAATGACCTTTCGAAGATCTTTAGCAAATTCATTTACAGAACATTAAATTTCTATAAAAGAAATATTTAGTGGGGAGAAAGGCGTTTTCATTTGCTGTAAATTTAAAAACCTTTTACAATAATTCTTTTTCGCTATATTTTTCTCGTTTATTTTTAAGACCATTTTAATTAATAATATTCATCATTTCAAATGCACACACGCACATCTAGTTTTAATTAAAATTCTCATTCAGTAACGATATTGATACTAAATGGTGCACATTTTTAATGTAGGGAAGGAAAATTTATTACAGTAAAAATTTTATAATAAATTACACAAATTTATTCATACAAAATTCTTAACACATAAATATGCATCCGGTTTAAACGCGTGGAATTTGAAACTATCATCAAGACATTGGCAATTTTCTCTTCACTAACCTCGGGGACATTTTGGTAATTTGAATGGCATTAAATTAGAAATCCTTCGCAACCCAAATGAAATATTATGATAATTATATGAAGATAAGATATGTAGTGAATTGAAGTAAGGATATTGATCTATAAGCGAAATTAAATTGAAATAAAAAAAGAAGAGAGATAGAGGATAACAATAAGCAGATAGTTGTTGCAGATAGAAATGAATCAATGAAATTATTCTTTTATATAGCAGTTGGAACTGATCCATAATCATAATAACGGGAGTTGAAACTGCTGTAAAACACCAAGAAGTGTATTCGATTCCTTTGAGCTTTTTATTTCATAATTATTGCATTCTTTTATAACTTGATATTAATAAATTATTCCTTCTCAAACTCTGCCTCAATAAAATTTTACATTTAATGATGCAGTTGACGCAAGTATATATGCAACAAAGGCAAAAAAAAAACAGTTTAAAAATAAGAGTTAAAATAAAAAAAAATGGTAAGAAATACCACTCAGGTGGACCAAATTCACCTAATAAGGGTTTGGAGTTCTATGTTTACCGATTTAATATTTTCATATAATGGAGTTATTTAACATTTAAGTATATAAATCGGTTTAATATTTGCAGAACATTAGAGCTGTTAAACATTGTAGCATATTAACCGGATCTATAATTGAACATTGGATATATTAAACTAGTCTCCAGGGGGAAATATTTAACATTTTTTTTAAAATTCAATAACAATAAAAATTATATTTATTATTTAATAAGTTTCTGTGATTGTTTTTACAGATCAAAAGCAGATTATGTTTATTACATACGGAACATAAATTTAAAATAGAAATTGCTTTAATTTTATTTAACAGATGCAATTGATTATTTTCCCATGTACGTCTAAATGAGAGAGGGAGAGATTATGAAAGTTAATAATGATTAAGACTAACGAAAAGAAAGAAAAAAACTTTTCAGCTAACAGTTATGTGGTATTATTAATCGTAATAAAACGTAATATTACTTAGTATTATTAAAGAACAAGAAGCGAGTTCTTTTAATTAATGTGTCGGAAACGGAAGTTAATTTATAAATATTTTTTTCCTGTAAAAAATGGTTAAATAATGATGTTCATCATGTCTAATAACTTTTTTGAAAAGTATGTAATAAATATTCCTAGCGAACAAAGTTGTGTCGGTCCAAAGAAATCAACAAAATAATGGATAGAAACATAGCATTTTAGTGCAGTTCTAACGATGTGTAATTTAATTTAGTCGTAAGATATCATCAGTTAGAAATTTATTTTTCAAGTAGAAAATTCTGAGAGAGAGATAAAATACCTAAATTAACTTAACTCTCATTGGAGAGTTCCAGAAAAATCCAGGTTAAAAAATAAAGGTTAAAAAAATAAATAAAAGGTTAAAAAATAAAAGGAATAAAGGTTAAAAAATACTTCATGGGTTACGATAAAAAAAAAACGTTAGTTATTTTGGAATAAGACAAAAGATGTAATTTTATATAAAATAAATTGAGAATGTAGAATGAATTAATTTATACCAACGTCAATCATAATAAATATCATACATGAATTCGAAACTTGTTTTGAATAATAACCAGCAATTCCTTGATTTGTTTCTGCACTAAAAATAAATTCCCTTTTTGCTTTCATTAGAACACATATGACGTCGCAAGGTACAATACCTAACCAGAAGCTGCAGTTTTTATCTTCTGAAGGTCCCCCTCCCGATGACGTCTAAGAGTTATCGATAAGACTAAAAACAACACAAAAATATGGTGCATTACCTAAATGTTCCCATAAGAGTGTTTTGAAGGTAGTTGCAAAACAGACGTCCGGAAGGGTTATTTGGAGAATGAATTAGGCAATACTTGGTTCATTTTTATTTTCAGTACTTACGTTAAAAGGAATTATTTACTCAGAAAATGATGAATTGATTGTTTGTTAACATCGCACTTTAAAGCAACACGAAGGTTATTGGCAGGATGTCCAAGGGGACCGCTCGTAATTTTTAACTTTGTTCAAGTGACGAAGGCGATACCTTATCTGGCAAACACACTCTCCAAACTTCCACAAGACGCCAATTTGAGGACCTAGAATCTTGGACAGATTTAACGTGCATCAACCAATCCATACAGCCAGATTTCAATGGTATAATAATTCAAAGCCATGATTCGACAATTCAGGATTTAAAGGAACTCTAGCCACGAGCTCGCAAACATGACCTCTGCATATGATAGAACCAGGCAGCATATGATAGAACAGGGGGAGAAATTGTTTTGGCTCGTGGGTTACTTTGTGGAAGCAGAGGGAAGCGGGGAAAAGCAGAAGGCAATGCCTTTTGAAATGATTGTATTTATTAACTTTGCATTTCAGAGAAAATATAAATTTTACCATAAAAATCAATAAATATACATGAAATAAATTTGTGCAATTTACTCAATTTTTTTTTATTGTGCTAATTTCATATCATCTATCGCTACAAGCATATTTAATTTTAAAATCAATTTAATGAGACATATGTACCTTATCATTATTTTTTACAATTTCTTTTGAAATCATGAATGAGATTACTTGTTTATATTATTATCACAGCCTGGAAATTAATGTTTGACAACATGTATTATCACAGCATGTAAGTTAGCGTTTATTGGTCTTCAAGCAAGGAAACGTTTCTCACAATTATAGTAGAGATGTGTGTGTAAAGAACATTTTACCTATAATGTCTTTATATATAGAAATTTTTTAAAATTACCTTCACCTGGCCTTGCAAATAGACACAGTTTTGCTTTAAATAATTTTACAAACTCCCACATTTCGAGAGCACACAAACCTTTTCCCTGCAATATCATATTCAGTTCATTTAATTTCTCAAATACTTCAGCTGCAAACATCATTTCATACCTCTACTCTTCACTTCCTCTTTTTGTAACAAAATCATGAGATGTCACCTTTCCAGAAATAAGATTTTTTTTCTGCAATGCCCACACCAACTATTTTTATCATTCTGTCTACGGCTCTACTACCTCACAATTTTGTGGAAAACTACGTTTTCATATTCTGCCTCAACATTCTCAAGAAATGATTTGAATTTCTATAATTGTTTTCACCACACTAAAAATAGGATCTACTACATGTCCAATGCCGTTTTACAAAGGCTCTCTTGATGCAAAATGCAATAAAAAGACATGATATCATTGCATATGTCTTGTGCTTATAATTGTTTTTAAAAGTTTAACCATACTTAAATTTTTTCCACTCAAAGCTCCATCTGTTGTAATGCATTCCAATTTGTTCCAGAACAAGCCCCTTTTCTGCACCAATTCACATTACATTCAAGCAAGTCCAGATTAGTGGATCTATCTTTCACTGCTTCTAAAAGAAGTAATTCTTCTGTGATGACAAAATTTTCTTTAATTCCACGGATAAAGATGAGTTATTGTGCAGTGTCTCCGTTATCTATTATGTCATGTGGAAAAGAAAACCAAACGAAATCTATCCTTGCAGCCTTCAGCTGTTCTGTGAGTTAGTCACCAATTGAGTCAAAGCACCGCACTGTACTCCTACTTGAGAATGAAATTTTGATTTTCTGCTTCTAATATCATGATGCTTGAGCTCTCTACTGTACACTGCTTAAAGGACTCGCCATCCGAAAAAGTCTTCTTGCGTATAGGCTGCTATGAATCTTACTTTGGCAGCGCTATTTTGAAGTGCTGATTGCTTTGTAAATAATGCTTGTTACTTCATCAGTATTTTCACAATCTCCATAACTTTTATTATGCGTTCTTCCTTGAAAAGTGTGCAGCCAAATTCGCTACTTTTTATTCTGTAATGTCGTTTCAGATTATACTCTTAAATACGGCCATCGTTTCATGACACAATAAACCCACAGGTTTTTTTTATATATATAGCCACAGAAATATTTGTTTGTCCGTAAAAGGTCATGATATTAATAACTGAATCATATTCACAAAGAACATTTTCAAAATTATTTCTTAAAATTATTGGACATACAGTATACAAAAAACCCTCTCAAATATGTAACACTTACAAATGATAGAATTGTTTTCAAATTATATCCAGTATTAGAATTATACCACCGATATTTATACCGTTTGAGATGCTATATAAATGGTAATATTAATTTTCGATTAAGCTTATTTGTAAGTAATTGTACAGAGTAATAAAAGCTAATGTTCGTATAATTGAATTGATCTTTAAAGCTCTCACGTAGTGTGTTGTAGAAATCAGGAGAGAGAAGTATATACCAGATACAAGTATATCAAATATCGACTATGTTATTTGATTCGAGAAATGAGGTTCTTCATAAAAATTTATTTCAGCGCCATTGATTTAAGAAAAAAACGTTTCTACCGTGAAATTACTTTAAGTCTTATAATTTTACTTTATACTATGTATCGCCTCTTTAAGAAAACTAAATGTACTAAAAATTATAAAGTACATAATTATTCTAAAGATGTGAAGCATTGTGTAATGCATTTTTATTATACTTACTTCACCCTTTTCATTATTTTAAAATAAATATTTCGTAACACATAAATAAACTATAAGTAAGAGTTTTCAAAAATTATTTTCACAAATAATACATACGGTATAGTAAATACGTAAAATAAATTTACGCATATTATTTGGAATGGGTAATGATAACATTCCGAGTTTAATTCATTTGTCATACTCATTTTGTACCAAATACACATTTTAATTCTATTATTGTAATATGAAAGAAAAGCCTAAGAGCTCTGGAGAAAGCATTAATACTAGATAAAAGTATTATATGCACAAATCATGCATCTGATGAAATGATCAGAATCAGAAGAGAATATCATGCAATCAGAAGAGAATATTCATTCTCTATGCACATAAAATATGTTCATGCGAATATAAAAGAATGTGTCTTGTAATTTTCTTCTTAAATCGTTAATTCAGAAGCAGACACACAACCATTTTATAGTACATTATTGGTGACCTCGTAATTTCCAACCTCAGTCAAGTGACGAGGATGACAGCTAAGCCCCTCTCCTAATTTCCGGCAATGGGGGGGGGATTTGAGCCTCAACAAATGTATCAACCCCAGTTACTCGGCGGGGCTTTAGTGATATCAACGCTCGAAACCACGATCCAATGAAAACCACCGGCCTTGAGTCCACAGCCATGACCACCGTGGAAACAAGAAATAAAAGTTTCATAAGCAGTATATAGAATTCATTTTTTTTTCATGTGCTGTTACATTACTACTTTTAATATTTAGATTGCTGGGATGAACTTAAATCGGAATACAGACGAGACTATTTAATTCAACTTTTCTTACAACTTTATCAGTATACAGGTTTATAATTTGACTAAACCATATTTATAAGTCAGAAGTTTTAATTTTTTTTTTCAAGCATTGCAGCGAAAACTTTATTGTCAGTAAAATCTAAAATTGAATATTTCAATCAATTTTTCCCATACATATTGAAGAAAATATAAAGAATTTATAAGTGAATCAAACCAAATACTTTCGTGATTATCTTAAAGAGAGTGTGTTAGAAGTATTTCTTATTAGATCTCCATTTCATTTCAGAAAGATCTGACTCATCTATCTCTATCATTACACTCGAGACGTCGAAAAAGAAAAGATGTCTGCATTTTACTCGTGATCCATTGTCCATAAAGGTCAATTCCAAGCAAGAGGCCAGAAGTAAATTTATTATTGGTAAAGTTCGAATATATAGTTTTACTACTCTATTACAAATAGAAAGTAATAAAAACATGAATACTACATCTTTTAAGGATGAATTTTGGAATACAATTGAAATTAATAATATTAGTATCACTTAATTTTATTGGGTTCTTTTAATTGGCGTTACACTTTTGCTTAACATTTGGGGTTAAAATATCTATTAATTCCGAACAATTTTTCTGGAATTAGAAATATTTAGCTAATGATACATATATTTATAATAAAAGTAGTAATTCAGTATTATAATGAAATAATTCTGAATAAATAACCAAAATTAGCAAAGAAGCGAGTATTAAAACATAAGAAAAATGTTAAAAATTAAAAAAAAAAAATTTAGATTATAGAAAAAGTTTAAAGAAAAATAATTTAAACATACTTTTTATTTGCCAAAACCCTAGCAAATCCTACAAAATCCTACAGCAAAACTTTTAAGAAATAGATCAATTTAAATAAAAGAATACTAAATCAAAAAATAACACCGGGAAGGTAAATATTTTTTCATGGAAAGTACAAGTTTCTGTGTTTTCCAAAGCTTGAAAAACAAAGAAAATCAAGAATATAAAAACAATTAAGAATACAAAGTACAACATGTTTGAATTTTGAATCTGGTTTTTGACAAATTTTCAAACATTCAATACAGAAAAATGTTATAAACCAAGATGAAAATTCCCTAAATTCAAAAAAAAAAAAAAAAAAAAAAAAAAAAAAAAGAAAGAAAGAAAGGGAAAGATGCAAAATAACACAAAATACGAAAGAAAAATTTAGTAATATATATATATATTGACAATTAGATATACTAACTATGTACCTAATAAGAAATTGAAAAAGCACAAACTAAGCAATAAATCTCAAACGATGAAAAAAGATTACAAAACCTTATACGAGGACTCATGCATTGGAACATAAATCTCCCGTTTGAAGAAACTTAAGCGGGAGAGTTGTATTCTAATACGATGTTTAAATCTTAGATAAGAAATGTATCACAATATCAACCGTTTGTATCCTGCGTTTGTTTTCACGACATTTACAGAAGCCACTTAAGTTTTGAGAAAATTTCAATTCAATTATATTTAATATGTATCAGCTCCCATAATTGAACATAATTGGTTCTAAAGAAAATCTACAGTGGATGCCAAAATTGTGGTATATTTTTGGAAATAATCTATTTTAGATGTCTGAGGGTTCATAACACTAAGTTTTTCAAACTAATGCCCTAAATTAAAAAGCATTGGAAACAGTGACATACCCAGAAATTAATTTTGGGGGGTGCATATTGTCATCCCCTGAAAAAAAGCAATATCCTTATTTTAGAATTACCACTAGTTAAAAACTAAAAAATGCGTTACATCAATCGTGCTTTTCATTTTAAATCTGATCAAGGATGCTGCTTGCTGCTTGAAATTAACGTTTGGAATTTTTTTCCAACTGAATTAAAATAATTTAAAAGCGACTGCCGTTTCCTCTTATTCATTACCGAATCAAAAAAATTCAGAAAAAGATTCAATCATAATTAGTTTTAAAATTATAAACGTACCAATTTGTTCTAAAGAAAATCTATCTACCCAGTTTTCTTGACTGCTGTTCGTTTACAGAAGCAGAGACCACCACTCGTGGATGATTCAATTCTGTAAAGAGGTAATTCGCTGAAAAAAGCATTTCTGAAGACCTGTTTTAAGCGCTTATGTCTGGAAAAAAAATATCTCCTTCATATCTTTCTCTAGGACTTCTTCTATTAGGATGAGTACTTCTTTAGGGAATCATCCCTCTCTCTGACTTTAAACATGGACTCAGAAGAACATCTTGGAGACAGCAGAGAATTTTCTATTCCTTTCTCAGGAATTTAGATAAAATCATTTTTTCACTCTTCTTTATAAAAAATACAAACATGAGAAGAAAAAAAGCTCATTTTTAACATTTAGAGCTACTATAATAGTTTAATAAAAGAATTATCCTGAGGTATTTAAGTTTCCAGAAAAAATCTTAGGGGGGGTTCCTTTGCACCCCCGGGTACGCCACTAATTAGAAAGATCACTTAATCAAGATATTATTGAAATCACTTTAATGAAAGACATTTTATTATGGCATAAGTTACAAAAAAGAAAATTGAAAATCACAAAACACTGCCTTAAACAGTTTTGTTTTGTAGTTATTGTGTATCCTTATATTTCTTCAAAAAATTTTAAATGTCCCTTTAGGTTAAGTTTCCAGCAATTTATCTTCTAATTTGCTCATAATTATAGCCTTGAATACGTAATACTATTATTTTATATCGCATTCTGGGTAACCAGTCAACTCTTTGCGCCAATTTTGTAATTTTATTACGTTTCACAAGATTACTATAAGAAAGAACACATTGAAAAACAACCAATTTACTAGCAATCACTCAACGTAATGGAAAATAAACTTTGAATTCGAACAAATGATATCAAGAGTTGAATCTTTCTGTAATCTGACTGGTTCATTGTCAAAAACAAGATGATAATTGATTAGCTCTCTAAATGCTCCAACTCATTGGCTACATTCAAATGAAGGAAAGCAACTTTATATCAAACTAAGAGAATTGCTCTTTTTCCTAGTTATTTGGCTGTACCTTTTAATATAATGCAGATAATAAAACAAACTTTATTGCATTGTATTTTGAATTAAATTATCTATCGAATGATATAACAATATGGCAATACTCCAAGCATTATTATAGACATGAGCCCTCAAACATCAAAAAATAGAATTTTGCCAACAGGTTGACACAATTTTGGCCACTACTATAATTTAAAATTTGTCGACTGGTAAACCACTACTTGCCATATAATGTTAAAAGTGTGGACTTACATTAGACTGGACTTACACTGCAACTTAACAATGTATTCAGTTGCAATGTAAGTCCAGAAAAAAGGGACATTATTACAATTCACACAATTTTGGAATATGCATTCGTATGCTTTCGTCACTGGTTTGATACCACTACATTTTCTGTCCACATAAAATTATATATTATGTAGCTTTCCATTTTCTGGTTATATGCTGAAAAATTGTTTTATAATGTAAGAGAAAAAATTAATACATAATAGTTTCTTTGATTTTATCCTCTATTTTACACAACTTTATATTTCAATCAATATCTAAATAATACTTTTTATAGCAATAAAGCAAATATCTTCCACATGAGATAATAATTATAAATTTTATTCTTTAGTTTCATTTTATAAACTTTGCACCAGAGTTGTGCAATGAACAGCAAGTTACATTCCTAAATATACCGAATTCTAAGAACCATTCTAAGTTATTTAAATCTTGTTTTTTAAAAAAATATTAATATGTATGGGTGACATTTGTGTTCCGTATTATTATTATAAGCCAAACGGTTTTTTGAGGTGACTAATCTCTCTCTCTTTGTGTATCTTAAAATTTATTTACAATTATCTTCACAAATATGCCTACTGAGTCTCAATAAAAGGGTACAGATATTTTCAATCACCAGCATAGCAAATGCCATATATATATATATATATATATATATATATATATATATATATATATATATTCAAAAGCAGTCTTAACCACTAATTTTATTATAATTTTAAATAAAAAAAACGTTAATACTTTAAATGAGCTTCAGTATGCTACTCAATGTGTTCCAACTCTAAAAATAAAAACACACATCTTACGACAACCATCTTGCAATGCTTAAAGGGTTCTCAAGTATGTAAATATGAAACCAGAATTTGCCCTTAGATGGTGCTATCTACCAATGTAATTATTACCAAACCGCATCATCTATTTTCTTTTTTTTATGACATCAGCTATATATTTGCAACTCGCAACAATAGAAGTTTTACACAAGAGCATAGTTTTTAATAGTGTTGAACATGTCGAATTTTGTGCCAGGAAATTAAGATTTGTAGACAGTATTGATTGTGTTGCCATTTGAATCGCATCGAATGTTTTTTCGAAGGATATGGTGAACATGCTCTTGGTAAATAATAATGTTTTGGGGGATTCAAAATATTCAAAAGAGATAATTTTGGAGTTAGAAACCAAAATAGTGGAAGACTATCGAAAACGTTTAAAGATAGCGAATACCAAGCTCAAATGCAACAGCTCTCGTGACACGAGAAGTCGTCTCCATACGTTTGAAAGCCATGGGAAAGTTCCAATATATGGGAAAACGGATTATATATCAACTGAATGGAAGGAAGCAGGAAAACCGAAAAACCACTTGCGAAATACTGCTTGCCAGGTACAGAAGAAAGTCATTTCTCCATCGAATTATGACTGGTGATGAAAAGTGGATATATTTCGAGAATCCTAAGAGTATGAGATTATGGGTAACTCTAGACAAACTGTCGATATTGACTGCAAGGCCAAATTATCACGGACAGAAGACGGTTCTTTGTGTTAGGTGGGATCAGTAGGACATGATCTGTTATGAGCTGCTAAAATTGGCGAAAACATTAATACTGAACACTAATAATAATAAATGATCGATTTCAATCCAGCTTTCCATGAAAACAACCTGAATATAAAAAAAAGGCAACACAAAGTTATTTTGCACCATCACACACAGCCAAAACGATCAAAAAATGATTCAGGTGTTAAGTTGGGAAATACTTTCTCATGCAGCTTACTCAACAGACTTGGATCCTTCCGATTTTTAGTTACTTGCATCGATGAGACACGCATTACCTGAGCAGCGCTCCTCATCTTCCAAAAATTACCAAATTGGCTCGATGACTGGATTGCCACAAATGAGGAACAGTGCTTTAGGGGTGGTATGCACAAATTATCACAGGAATAAGAAAAATGTAGAGTTAAGATTGCTCAAAATGATTTATACGGAACGTTAAAGTTGATAAGTATTAAATGTAAAAATTAAAAATAGCTCAATTTCTAGACAGGATTTGGAAATTTATACGAGATGTGGATATTTTGTATAACGAGACTGACGCTACTACAGAAGTATGCATGAGCCAAACGCCAACGACCGACAACTGTTTAGCCTGAAGCCTTCACTTTCAAATGCAGAGCCTCTAACTTCTATAAACATATTTGTATAGCCGTATCCTTTGTTTGTATTTGAGTTATTTTCTTTTGTTTCGCCGGAAATGAAAGTGCAACAATAGAGCAACGAATTGTCGAGAAATTTCACAAGAAACTCGGAAAACCTGCTACTTAAACTTATAATTTATTGAAAGAAGTATTGAGCAATGACTGTTTAGAGCATGCATGCATTTTTGAGAAGTTAAAGTGTTATCAAGAGGGCCGAGAAGTTGAAGATTATTCAAGCCCGGGTCGCCCTTCCACATCAGAAACTGAAGACAATATCAAAACAATCGGTACTCTGGTTTGATCTAACCGTCAGTTAAGTATTCAAGCGATTACCGAGACTTCAGGAACTGACAAAAAATCCGTACAGCAGATTTTACATAACAATTTTAACATGCAAAAAGTGCATCAAAGTAATGCTTAACATTCTCACGTTTGAACCACAACAAGCTCGCAAAAATGTTTGTATTGACATTTTTAATGACATTGAAAATGACCTGAACTTATTGGAAAGGACAATAACGTGTGAAGAATTTAGGTTTTTACTTATTATCCTGAAATGGAGCGCTGATCCATGCACTGGAAGAGTCTATCTTCACCGAGAGCCAAAAATACCTTCACTGGGTTCCTGAAGGTCAAACTATTAATCAACATTACTACATTCACGTTCTTATTGAACTCCGAGAAAGAATATGGGCACAAAAACGACCTGAATTGTTTGTCAAGAGGTTTCTAGCCAAAAACAGCATCCCAGTGTTAAAACATCCGCCTTATTTGTCCGAAGTTGCGCCATACGACTTCTGTCTGTTTCCTATGGTGAAATCTGTATTCAAAGGAAGAAGTTTTGAGTCCGTTGAAGCTCTGAAAGAGAAAATGGCGCGCGTCCTGAAGCAGCTAGTAGATCTCCAGCACTGTTTCAAACAATGTAAGATTTGAATGGTGTGTTGTTGGGATAGAGGGGGTGTAATTCGTGAATAGAGGGGGTATAAGGTGATAATTCGTAAATATGTGTATGAATTCAAAATAAAATGTTTTTACAGCGTCAGTCTCGTTATTTAATAGGCACACCTTAAATAGTGAAAAGTATAATTTTCAAGACTTTGAAAGTTATTATTACTGTTATTTTAACTTAATTATCCAAATTACCTTTTATTTCTTACAAATATCTTTATTATTATCATAAATTTTGGGTTATAACATGACTTGACTAATTCATACAGGAAATATGTATTTATGAAACATTATTTCAATTAATTGACAGATTTCTCATGACGCATTTCAGCTTTGACTATTCTGGCTATAAAATCAGAACTAAAAATAATAAAATTAGAACGGCATGAAATATTTAATTAATTTACTAAACCTCATTTTCGAGAACATACTGAAATTAATTTTTCGCAGAATTTCAAACGCATGCTTAAATACACTTACTAAATTATGGAAATATCTAATACAGCGAAGCAATTATTATTAACTCCTTACACCGGGATATAATTATATTCATTTGATAAAAAAAATTAATTAAATCACAGCATCTTCTTGTCCTGAAATTTCCGAAATCCAACCATTTTCTCGATCACGCAGTAAAAACAAATCTAATCATGACGATAACAAAATGGAGCTCGATAATCATTCATATCAAATTATTCTTCTTCACTCGAAATGAAATTAAAACGAAACGAGTGAAAAAGAAATCAAATTAATTGCAACGAAATCAAATTTTGACACTGCCATTAACATGGAGCTCATTATCACATCTAACTTATAAAGGAAACGCTGTCAATATCCTTAAAAACAAATTCTTTCTCGCTAGCTGTTCGAGAAATTGAAAGAAGTGTAAAATATTTCGAAACTTGGGGTGAAGGACATAGAAAGTTCTGGAAAACCGAAGAATTTTTGTTGTGGTCTTATAAAAGTATTCTCCTCGACACATTTAATTAAAAAGAATAGTAAACAAGAATGATTTTAATAGAACTGTTAAAATTAAATGGAACGGATGTCTTTTCATTTGCGATGATTTTCTCGCTTTATTAGATTCGTATTGGTTGCGAAAATAAACAAACCGAAAAAAGGTGTGTTTTAATTCTAATTTTTTTAATGAATGGAACATATTTAAAGCTAAAATCTTTTATTCAAATTTTTTCTGGTGTCTATGGTATGCGAAAGTAAAAACGAATATTTGAGATTAGAATTAATTAAATTTGACAAAATATGATAGTTTTAATCAAATGTTATTGAATTATTGGAGTACTAGTGTAAAAAAATTTATTTTAATCTTTGATATAAAGATTTTTTTAATTATAAAGGTGTGCACATAAACGCTCAAGATATAAATTTTCTTAGGACTTCTAAATACCAAACTAAATGAAGCAAAGACAAAAACTAATTATACACATGAATATTAATTCAATAATTTATAATTTTGATCTATTACCTGATTTAAGCTTGGTGGCTTAAAATATATTTTCCATATTTGAATTATTTTTCCCCTTAAGAAAAAAAATATTTAGTTATGCTTATGAAAGCGAAATATTGAAATGTATTTTGATTAGCTATAGAAACCAAGTAAGAAACAAATTCCTATATATATTAAAAATACATTATGCGTTCTTCATTTCTGTTCTTAAAAATATTAATTACAGAAGCATTGAGTCTTTTCATTATTATTTAGGTGTTTTAATCTTTAATATGTGCTATTTCCCTTCCCCCCCAAATAAAAAAAACTTCGAATTTTAAACAATAATTACAGTTTCAGCGACAATTTTAAATTGGCTATCAATCACTTATTTTGAATTATTACTTACATAAAAAATTTACTTTTAAAATTTTAATCCTTTGTAAAGAACTTTTTAAAATCATAAAAATAATTTCTTTCAGGCATAAGTTATGTGTATGCGCTTTAACAAAACTTTTCATGAAAATGAAGAATTTAAATCGCTATGGACATCGATTAAAAGAAATCGATATCTATTTCTTTTTGCATCGCTGCAGATGTCGAGAAGCACATTAGCATATTAATTTTCCATTCTGCTGATTTAGAAACCAAAAGAGTCAGAATTTATAATGCTCTCCTTTGATTTTCTTAAATCAACCAAGATAATGCATTATTCCTTAGATGATTAAGATTTATCACCTTTATTTGAATGCAAAACTACTTCGAAGGAACTTTGGAGCAATAATATTATTAAATGTCATTAAATAAAATCTTTAGAAAATAACGTTTTATGTTACATGCAATTAAAAAAATGTTACATTTTTAAAATATACTTTAAAAACTCTTACTATACTGCATATATTACTGCAGTGACGCTGGTTCTAGAATGGATTTAATCCTCTAAATAGAAAAATACATACAACAACCATCACTTTAAAAGAAAATCATATTAAAAACATACATTAAACGAAAACTAAACCAATAATTTTATTTTCTGAAATTAAAAAAAAATCACAATTTAAATTTCCTTTTTTTAAAAAAGTTGGCACTATACTCGTATTAGAAATGAATAAATTGTATCAATCGCATTGCAATTTAATTCTATGTTCAAAATAAACAACAAGTCACCACAGGAAGACGTTTTAAATAAATAAATTTTATTAGAAATATTATAATTATCAAACGTAATAATATTGTATATATATATATATAATATTCAAATATTAATTTAATTTGAAAAAGTTCCGAGGTTTGTTTTTTTGTATCGTATATGTTGGTTTCTATGTTAATTCCATTTGAATAACACTAACTGAATTTTCAACATAATTTCAGCTTATTGCTACATGTGTATTACACATAAGCAACAGGAATGAGATCTTGACAAATAGTTAAGAACTACTATCTTAAAGAAGTAGTACGTTACATTCAGATCGTAACAATAAACTACGCTCAAATAAACAGAATGACATTTGAGGTGATACCTCATTGACCAAATTTCTACACCAGGCTACTTTAGGATATCGAAATTAAATTCGAGTCTATGATTCTTTCGACAAACATCGTAAATTACATTATCCTATAGACTGAATTTCTTCGAATCGGGAATCGTAACTTCAACGCAATGGAGCTGGAAATCTTGTTTTCCCAGTGTACCTATATTCTAAGATAAAATGTGTTAATTTTATCCCATGTTTACATTTATTATTGGAAGTCAATGCTATATTTGTATCTCTTGTATTTTCTCTATGTCATGTCTGTATTTATTGTACTTACTTTATCCCATGTTTGTATTTATTGTAATTGCTTTAAGCTGATTTTAAGCAGTTTTTATTAGAGTAAAAAATTGTTGTAAAATGGTCCAATTTGAGCTTTAAATAGAATTATATATATATATATATATATATATATATATATATACAATAAAAATTTGCCAAATAACTCGGCATACATATTAGCTGAATTCTAGAGCAGAATTGTTTCTTATTATCTCATTCTTCACATGACAGTTCTTTGAAAGAAAAAGAAAGTAGATTTCTTTGCAAAGAAGTTTGAAGTTCAGAGACATTTCTTAAATATGATATTGTAAAAAGCGGCATGATTCGCACAAATTAATTTAGAGATATTTTGAGTACATAGTTAACATAACATGCAATTATAACAGAAATTCAAAAATTATAGATGATATAATTTATCATATGTGGGACTCAGTCATTCCATATGTACGAAAAAAGGGCACTTAACAATATTTTTAATGCAGCATTATGTTAACTAGCAATCTGAAATTCTTTTCAGATTTTTATTGATTAACTAATAAAATTTTCAATCACATTTGAAAATTATAGTAGTGAGTGAACGTGAAGGTTATTGGCGCAAGAGCCAGATGTGGCTATGCTCTGCGTAAGTACAATAAATACAGACATAGCATAGAGCAAATACAACAAGATGTAACTGTGGTCTGGACGTGAAAAAATTGAAAAAAAATACAAAAGTTGGCTGACAGGAAGGAGGTTTGAAAAGAATCAGTAGGGTCACTCAAGGGTGCATCACCCATGTTTACCAAAATCGAGAAACTCCATAGGAATGAAAATTATAGCAATGCAATTGTGAAAACGCTTATCTTCCAAGGCTATATTGGAGAAACGTCCTTAAATAATTCACATGTTAAATTCTCAGATAAAATGAAACTGAGTGCAACTGAAATAAAAAATATTTTTTTATTAAGATGTTCATGTATAATAAACCGTATATAGTTAAGTAGAGGAATAAAATACAACTGATTTACTGAGAAAAAATGGTAATTTAACGTTAGAAATCTTGAATTTCTGAATAATATAGATTGAATCTAATAGGAGTAAGAATATATAAATTAAATCATTTGTCAAACTTTTCTAAATTATTATATTATGATCATTTACTTATTTATTATAAAAGCAGCTAAAGAATTCACATATATATATGGAACATCTCGCGAATTTTGTACTGTTGTAATAGCATTACATATATATATATATATATAAGTTTATAACTAATCAAAGCCTTATATTGTACGATTTAATAAAAAAATAATCTGTGTGTATTATAAAACCTTATTAAAGTACCACTGTTTCGATTCTGTAATCAACTTTAAAATAGGTTCATTCTACAAGTTCATTCTCCAATGAAATCATACGAATTGGACGAGTGATGCCGTCATTGATTCGGTCTTTATCAAATTATTCAGATTATAAAAATTAGATAATGATTTTGATAAAATTTGATATAACAGTAACAGAGATTCAAAAAGAAAAGTAGTCCATTCGAGAACTAAAACTAAAGTTCACGATTAGACTTCAGAATCTCTATTGGCAACGATAAATCTTAAGACAGGGAAGAACAATTATTTTCTTTATAAATCAATGAAATTATTTTTTTTATCAATTTTCAAAGCTCATGATTAAGTTTCCTTTCGTTTCTTATTAGAAAATGTTTCGTGCGAGAGTCAGATTTTAGTTTTCAAGAAGTCTCAGCGTAACTTTAAAAATTAAATTAATGGTACAACATAAGCATTAAAACTACGCTGAGAAACTGCAAAGAATGAGAAGTGCATGTTATTTTTATAAGAAAGTTCGTAGGTGTGATTTATTGAGAAACATTTTGGAGTTTTTTTTTCTTACAAGGTACGTAAAACCGATTATAGCACGATAGTTCTTAGCTCCCCGTGACTAAATTCAATAAGATGGAATCGGAATTTTAAATCAAATATAATTTTTGACATCAAAAAATTAGTTGCTCACTTTCTTTTGAAAGTTTGTATTGTAAAAAACTTTTAACTTAAAGGAGAAATATTTTCTCTTATAAATGCATTTTTGAGACGGTATGATATAAAATATAACATTCTAATTTTATTTACTTAAAACTAACTCCCCAAATTATTGTTTTACTACATTTATGTAGTAAAAAAAGGAAAAAGGCATTGATAACCATTCACATTTAGGCAACATTATCCACAAAAACAAACCAAAATTTTGAATTTTAACATGAGGACATTCTCTCCAACATTCCATTCTCTTCAGTATTAATGAATAATCTCATATACTGAATATTTTAGATATACATACCAGTTACACTTCTTCCACATTATTGCTATCGCTAAATATTTTGTTCATTTTAACTTGGAATTTTAAATGAACATTTTTCCAACGTATGTATGTGGTCATAAAAATATATTTTTTATGATTTTTATCTTTATCTTTTTTATGTCTAAGCCCTCTCTATTTGATACATAAAAATGAAGTTCCCTTTGTAAATTTCATGCTCTTTAGAAGTACTTTATAAGCTGAGTTTCCTTAACAATACTTTTTGAAGTTGTAATGAAATTCCCAAACTTATGTTGCTCACATTTTTACACCAATTGAAGGAATTTTGAGTATGGAAGAATATTACAGTAACTAAATAGTTAAAGGGACAGGAAAATTTTTAACTTCTATACTTCTAGTCATGAATATAAACTTGAAAAAGTGGATTACGAAAGGTATTATGAAAGTTACAGGTGCAGAACAAAATTTTTACGATAATGATTGCACAGCTCTGTATTTATTTAAAATATATGTCCATTTCAGGAGGGATATAAATAAGATCCAAAATTTTTAGTGCTTACAGCTATTTATAAAGGAGCAAAACGTGATGTGAAAAAGTTTTACAAAATATGCAAAGAATTCTTCAGTCATTAAACCTAACATTAGGAAACTGTGATCTCTTTGAAATCTTTATCCGAGCAATTTGAATTACTGTATGTTGCGAAATACATATAAAAAGTGATTGAAACAAGTGCAATAAAAAGATATATGTACAGAAAAATAATTATGAGTACATTTTAATTGATGGTATTTTATATTTCCCTGAAAAATTCAAGAATTACTCATATCCGGAGAAATTAAAATTAATGACATATTGCCTATCATTCTCTAAATATCATGAAAAATAACCCCCTAAAAGATAGGATTCGATGGATATGTAGGTCTGAGAATATTAATAAAATTTTGATTTAATTTAGTTTTTAATAAATACCCTTCAAAATTAATAAGAAATTCTATTGGCGAAGTGCGTTTGATTTCGTTTGAATCAACGTCACTTTAATATTAAACGAGTTTTATTGATAATGGATATCATAATTTCGATCCATGTACAATATATGAGTACAATTTTTGTATTAGATGCTTCATTACTTTAATATCTCCACCATACCACGTGAAACTGTGATAAATTCAGTTTAACATTAAATATTAATTCACATAATTTCATTAATCTCTTTCCCTGCTTATTCCACTCTGTGAGTCTATAATGGCATCAGTACTTATACCCAACATACGATCGTTCTTACCGGTTATGAAGTTCGAGACCAATACGAATAGATATTCCTAATGTTCCTTTTATTTTTTACTATAATCAGATGATTGATTTATTTTTATTTTCTCTCTTTGAAGCAACATGAGGTCTGATGCGACGGCTTCGTAGTTTTAAGCCTTGTTAAGTAACGAAGACGATACCTGAACAGCAAAACCATTATCTTAACTTCCATAGAATCCAAATTTGAGGACATGCAACAGATTTAACATGCAACAGTGTTTCTACACTTTAGATGTTTAGTGGTATCAGGATTCGAACCTAAGGCTTGATTGAAACAACGCCAGCCACATAACCTGCACCATGACCGCTTGGCTACAGCGGCTGCCGTCAGATGAACACGAAATGTGACTTCATTTTATGTGGCCTCCTTTTAAAGACCTCCACAAAAGCTATAAGCATTTTTTGAAACTCAATGTGATCTTACATGCAGAGATATTAATTTATTTTTAATAATGAGTCCTGATAACCATGTCGGTCGTAGATTAGAACAGGTCCTTATTAGTTACAATATTGAATAATATTACGAATTATTACAGAACGAAATTGATTATCAAAATATGCATTATCACATGAATAGAAATACTGGAAGGAAACTAAGATAAATTATAGCCTGAAAAAATAGTTAATTTTTAAATTTTATAAATGTATCAAATATCAATAAAAGCAGTTCAAGAAGCAAAAGAAAAAGAAGAAGAAACTCACAAATATATGTCATACAATATCACGTTTCAGTTTAAAGCTTTCATTTAACGATTTTTATATTGAAAGTTATGCTAGAAATATAAAAAAAAAGGATTTCGCTTGAATAACAAAACAAACGTTCAAAAGAAACAATAATCCAATCTTACATGCATTTACATGAAGTGCTAGAAATTGTAGTGAAAATTGAACTAGAATATAGTAGAACAATTTTCATTTGTTTTCATGTTTCTGTATATATATTTCGAAAAACGTTTCACTCATATCAAATTTTCTTACTGTCTTTTAAATATGTGAAATAACCATAACAGTTGATGTGCGGATCAAAACATTTAATCATTAAAATGTAAGCTCAAAAAAACTTTTCATTAATGAAAGAAAAAAAGGGCAATTTTTTAGTCAATATTTTTAACACGTATAAAAAAGGAAGAAAGTTAATTTTTTTTTCAAATGTGGGAACCTGTGAGAATATAATAGTTTCTTTAGATACCACCAAATAATACTGCAACATTCCTGGTGAAATCAATCCTTTTAAATAAAATATTATCCGATTATCATTAACAAACATGTACGTCTGAATCTGCTTGAACATCATTTTCAAGACTTGACGACATAACAAATAAACTAAAATTGGCACTTTTAAAAAAGCTCTCAATATTTTTTTATTAAACATTCTTACATGTTAAATTAAAATTAATATGCAAAAATTGTGCAACATAATAAAATATGGAACCTCAAATTTCTATCAATCATCCCTGACAACATTTTATTTGAAGAAATATAAAAGAAATTATTTACACACAGTCTTTTTTGCCATAAATTCACGTTAAAAGAAGAAAATTTTAATTGTTTATATTCAGAATATTTATTGCAATTTTCTGCGAACGAATAATAACACATAATATTTATATGTAACTCTGTTGAGAAATATTTAGTGCTTATCGAAACATTGTACGTATCCATAGTCATTCAAAGGTATGAATATTCCTTGATAAAAAAAATTAAATATATTTTTATATGATAATTTCTTTCGTTTAGTTCTATCTCTAGAAAAGGAGTTATAATTTAAGATTCAATGCAGTCAACAAAACCAAAATTATTTTGTCCAAATTATGAAGAAAAAATTTAAAGGAATATCTAAACGTACTAAGAGCTCAGTAAATAAACTGATTAATTTCGACTGTAATCTCATTAATTAGCATTTTTATCTTCTATTGTGAATTCACTTCAATAAACACCTTTATGTATGTTTCACGAAATTTAACTGCTCTAAGAAAGTTGTAAGAGTTTCTGTTCAAACAACATGTTTACTATTTTATAGTAATAATATAATTAAAAGATCTTTATTTCTCCTTTTAGTACAGGTATTAAGATTTCATCAAAATTCTGTTACAACCCCTTCTTCCCTAAAGGTAATTCAAAATTGTACAACTGATTAACCCAAATTATAAGGAATAAGGTGAACTATGGTCCAAAGAATAACTTAACGAGTATAACCCCTCACTTAAATCTTCTAAATTTTCATCGGTATTTAAAGCTAGGACACACATTTCGATTCAGTAATTAAGGAAAAGATTCATACCTCCACTTCTATAATTTTTTTACATACTGATTCCTCTAATAAAACAGCTTAGCTGAAATAATGAAACCTACATCACCAGTGATCATAATATATTTTTAACGCCTAGAATAAATCTCGATGGAAGTCACGCAGCGTGGAAATATTTTCGTGATTTCATTTTGCTCATCCATAATTACAAAAATCCATGGAGAATACCTCTCTATTCCGGACCCGTATTTGTTATGAGATGTGAGTTTAGAAAAGTAATTGCTTTCCTGATAGATAGTAACTTTAATTATTAGAGAAATTCGTTTCACTAGCTAATTATAGAATAAGTTTGAGTTTTACTAAAGATTTTAAATTAAACTTTCGAAGTGTACCTCACTAAATATGTATTTTAAATAATTAATTTTATATTTATCCATATTAGAAAGAAATAAAATAGAATAAAAACAGTTATTTTTTCAAAGCTATTCTTAATTCTTTCTTTACATTATATATATATATATATATATATATATATATATATATATATATATATATATATATATTATCAATTGCTAAGGGATGTCCGGATTACCATTGTGTTGCTATCTGTTAATCTGTACCAAAATAAACACAACACTAACTCATAGGTGTCAAGTTCGGATTTGGCAGGCATTTGCTGTCAGAACAAAAACTGATAGCTGCTACGTTGAGTCGTAGTTGTCATCACCCGTAGAGTTGCAGACGTCGATAATTCTTGGATTCATCATTATACATGGTAACCAAGCAACAATAAGAAAATAGGTAGATTCCGATGAGTGTATTCCAAAAAGAGTGAAGCGACTTTCATCAGCAGGTAAAAATTTGGCGCTGATTTTTTT
>BMAW01014830.1:861550-940327 GCA_019974015.1 Nephila pilipes
TATTAAAATTAGAACTGATATAGTCAGATATATTAAATGTAAACGGATTTATGCTATTTATAGTTATGATCTTGAAGACCTTTTTAGTCCTATTGATATAAATGATCTTATTTAATATCTAAAAGGGATTTATAAGGAATTTAAAATTTACATGGTTAGTCCATGAAAACAACTTAATTCTTGGTTACGTTAGTCTTGACAGAAAATTATATATCTTTTAAAATAAGATATATAAACAGATTAATGGCACAATACAAAGTGGAACTGAAAGCAATAGCTGAACCAAAATTTATTTACAATTTTTGACCATAATTATTTTTAAAGTATAATAGTTTTGCGATTTAGAAATACTGATGGTGTTAATTTCTTTCTTTTATATGAATATTAAAAAAGATGTTAAATATACTATTGTTAATATGGATTAAGAGAAATATTTAAATATTCTTTTGGATAGAAGGTAATAAATTTTCTAGTAATATGTGAGATAAAAGTGATGATCTTCAAGATACATAGAGTATCCATATGGGGGAGTCTATTAAGAATGAATATTTTACGAATATAATTTATAATCGTATTTCATGAAATTTTTATGTTTTTTTTTTTCGAAAAGTCAGAACTGATTGATTATTTATTAGGAACAACACGAGGGCTATCGAAAAGTCGGGACACATAAACTGTAAAACGCGTTCAAATAACTAGTTCGATCAAGTTCAAGAATTCTGGTCCATACAAATCAAATATACCTTCCATTTTGTTTACAAATGCAATCTATATTCATATATTTTTTCAGGACAACACTTAAATTCAGTCTTCATTATGACCATCCAGTCTCCCACTGTTCTGTTTCCTTTTCTTTTTGTTTGAAACGATATAAGGAAAAAATGAGATTCCTTTATTATAACAGAATGAATATCTTCAACATTAAAGTATGAATCTTTACAACAAATTTAAAGAAACAGAAAATAACGACGATTTCCACGCTATAATTTATATCATAATATCACAATATTTTCTTGCATATTTTTCCTATATTTTATATCTCTCTTGCTCTTTTCTTCTCTCTTTCATATATATATTTCTTTATTTATTTATATATATATATATATATATATATATAGATATATATATATTCTATTTCTTTCTAATATATATATATATGTATTAGAAAACGATACTTCAATGCAAACACAGTTATAGTGAAATTTAATTAAATATCCTTTTTTTTTAACTTGGGTACTCTACAAAAGTGATAACTGCACTTATTAGTTAGAATGAACACAGAGATTACTGGAACTGTATAACATTTTACATTACACTTTTTTTAGATGAGGTTTCATACCATGATTTGAAATCCGCTATGCATTACTTTTACGAAGTGCACGTAATTAAAGTAATATACAAATCATCAAAGATCTGTATCGGAATTTATTTGAACCCAAAAGCAGAAATTTCATTTGCCCTTTCATGTTTAAATAAAAAATCCTTTTTGAGAGCTTGACGAAAGAGAATATAGATACCTCCAAAAACTAAAAAAATATCAAAATTCCATTGAGAGAAGTGGTATTAGGTAAAAAAGTTCGATAAACTGCATTATTTACAGGGAAAATATTGATATTGAATACTTAAAGCTCCAGAAAGTGTGACGAAAGATGATAAAAGCTAATAATCAAAACCAATAATAATAAATTATTGATCTAAATTCGTAGGTTCGGCATGATCTGAAAATATAGAAGCAGAAGTGATGTATGGTACTTTTCAATGCCGTAGAGTAAAGGCTTTTGGGATTGTATCAATTTACTATTATATTTTTGTTTAAAGAAAAGAAAGAAGAAAAGAAAAGAAATAAATGAACAGAAATAAATTAGATATTTTCCCGTCTGTATTCAGATGAAGATTCGTTAGTTTATTATATTGCCATATGAAGTATCCGATTGTTAGGTTTATATTCTAACTTTTTGAAAGGGAAGAATAAATTAACAGTCGCGCATATATAGCTTAACAACTTTAAGAAAATATTATTGAGGATAAATTTTATTATACTAAGTTAATAATATTAAAAAAGTAACAAAACATATCGAGAAGCTGACAGACGGTATAAAAAGGCAATACATTATATTACTTGCAAAAGAAATAGTAATGTATATAAATATAAAGAGGTTTATAAAGATTGGTATTCTTTCATTCAAATGAAAATATTACAACCAACAGTTGTAATAAAAATTATATTTTTCCAAATATTACCTGTGAAATAATCATAACTAAAAAATTGGAACACAGATATTATTCAAAATAAATATTATTCTAACTATCGAGAAAGTTATAGGTCAAAAATTTCATTACGAAATTGTTATTCTTATTACAAATAATCCTAAGCAAAAATAGAAAATTAAGTAATTAAAGGAACAGAGATTATTAACAAGAATATACGTATATATAATAGGCATAAGTGAATCCAGTGCTGTATACTTCAGAATGCATCATAAATGACTTCTTAAGTATCAAAAATATATCAGTCAGAATGTATTTATGCAAAATATATGATTACAGACAGATATTAATACACATTATATAACTACTAAAACAAAAATTAATGAAGAAAAATACATGAAGAATAAAAATATGCTAATTAAAGTATTACATTAGATGTTCGCAAGATCATTTTTAATGTTAATAAGGAAATTGCTTACAAAATTAAGAAAATGTTTAGTAATTTTAAGTTAGAGCTGAATGTTTTTTTTTCCTTAATGAAATCAGGATATTCAAAAAAGATCATTCCCCTTTAAATTTAATTTGCTTTGACGTGTTATATATATCTGTGAAAATTCAACGTTTTGTAGTTTTATGACATTTATATTGATTATCGAGTACAAATGTATTACTATGAGAATACTTTATTTAAATTAAGATTTATAATATTTGATATATATTTAACTAATATATTTTGTACTGCTATTTTATTAAGCTAATCTTTTAGGATATAATATTTTCATTTAGTAAAATGTTGCTTGCCGCATTCAGTAATTAAGTACCTAATGGTTATCGTTAGTAATTGTTTCTAACCTAATTGAGAACCTTTTTTTCATCTCATCTTCTACTAATAGCACTATTATTCTTTCTTCATTAAGAATATCCTTGTAACATTATGTACATAACAAGCAACATTTCATGGAGAAAATCTAATTAAACATTATTATCTGTAGAGTAAAAACATAAAGATTTGAAAAAAGCTTTCTAATATTTACGGAAATTAACGAAATGACATCCATTGAACTGAACTTGTCTAATATGTCTAGGTAAATAAAATGAAAGTACAAAAAAACTTAACTGAATCCTATTACAATAGTGTATCACGCACAGAAAATAATTAAAACAATTTAATCCTTCTCTAGTAATGTGAAACCAAAATAAAGGTAACAGAATGACTATATATAAACAAGGGATTATAAGAACAAATGGTGAAATAAATATTCTTTTTACGGAAAATAGTTTTCGCGCTCCTTTCTTGCAATCACTGAGACTTAAAAGAAATGCAACATTCATTATTTGCTAGTCATTGTTATGAGTTCATATAATCTTTTACGTTATACTTTACAAGTGCATAAATGTTAAGGACAAGATACATAAGAAAAGAGCAAAAGTTACCATCCTCCACAAAAACTTTTAAATAGCGTAAAATATTTTTAAGAACAAGTAAAAGAAAATTATAAGCATATGTAGGAAATCTGCCTGTTTGTAACAGTGTTATTTCGGCGATTTTCTCTTCAGCGTACCTTTTGCGCTATTTTATTACGTTACTTGAATTGACAACCTCACCTTGTGAAAAAACGGTGACTTATGTACGAGTAAATCAAGATTATAATACCAGTACAATAAATGTTAAATTATTAGACGAGGGGTTGGAATATTCAGTATAAAAAGAAAGGAATAGTGATTATTAGCAATAAGATAAAGTAGCAACACGATATTAATGCGAAAATGTAAAGGGGGATATTCTATTAGAAATCAAGTTTACAATTGTTTATTCCTGCTTTGGATCCAATGTTGTTGCTTTAAGATAAATAAAATTCTCACTGGTTATCTATGGTTTAGAACGCCATTTAATAATTGTTTCCCATTCCATAATAAAAAAGTTTATTTATGAATATTTTAAATCTTTAAATAATTTCAGATTAATTTGACTGACTATTTCTTGATTGATCATTTATTTGATTTAGATGGTTCAGAACCTAAGTAGCGAAGCGAGCACGTTAGATTTTTCTTTGTTAAGTATGTATTTTTGCATTATTCTTCCAAACATTTTCACTTATTACAAGCAAAATGATGATGTAAAAGAATTAAAGCAAACTATTATTCTTTTTTTCTTCCTGAGATAGAATTAAATTAGAAAGCTAAAAAATAGTTTCAATGTCATCAAATAAGATTATTTTAATAGAAATGTTTCAAAAAAAATTTGTACATTTTTATACAATATATATATATATATATATATATATATATATATATATATATATATATATATATATAAGGCGTATCATTGTTTATATTTTTTTGAATTCATTGAGGAATATCAACAAAAAAAATGAAAGAAAAAATTCTAAGAATTTTTATTAATTTACAGTTATTTTTGTTACTCACCATCAAGCATATTAAGTAGTTGAAAACAATTTATGTAATTGTAATTGAACACAAACTTAATTGTTAATTATGAACAAATTAATTCCTTATTTGATTTTCATATTAATTCATAATTATTTTCATTAAGTTTCAATCACTCTTTTTTAAATTTATTATTTTTATGCTTCTTCTTCATATTAAAGGAATGAAATACCATACACAAAACATTTTGAAAGGTAATGAATTCGGAAAAAATGAGAATTTCTTAAGCTTTTTCATTATAATAATAAGCTAAAAAAGATTTTACATTTATTTTCAATTAGTTAACAATCTTTCCAATTTCGTACTTTCCAAATCCAATTTAAATGAAATGCAACTATACGAGAAAAAAATGATTCATAATCATACTAGTATGGTACAGTCGTTCTAAATCAAATTAATGAACAAAACTGCATTAAGTTGTTGCAAATTTATACGTTATGAGGAATTCAATGAGTTGAAAAAATTTAATGTAACCACTCTTTCATATCGTAATGAGAAATCTCTGAGGAATGTAATGCGATTGAAGAGATTTCTATCTTGAATCAATAAAGTACTAACTTTCAAAACATTAATCGCTGCTAATTATTCCACTACATTAAACATTAAATTTAAGTAAAAATTCTTCTCTCCCCCCCCCTCTCCCACACACAATCACGATAAAATTAAAAAATAAGAATTTAATAGAGGCAATTTTCAAATAATTCTAACGACTCAGAATAAAGCAATTATGTTAAAAAGATTAATATTCTTAGATAATGTATCGTTTAATTCTGTTCATACTTAAAGAAAAATAATCCATTATAAGTTTAAAGTAATAGCTTTCAAAAGTAAGATATATTTAGAAGGGGAAGTAATAGTGATATATAATTTTCACTAATATTTTAATTTCAAGCACTATAATTATTTTAATACTGTACAATTAAAATAGGTTTGCCTTCACACGCAAACATTATCAATTACCTTACAATACTCCTTAATCTAACAAAAAAATAAGTTAATGCAAGTGTCAATCAACTTCCTAAGACATTTTCAAAGTGTACCATTTTTTCTATATTAAATACATTTATACAAATACAATATAGTTCAAATGCGTTACTTTAAGAAAATCTTTATAAATTTAAATATTCAGCTTTTTATAATCAATGTCTATTTATTTTAATTTCGGCAAATGAATTTTAAAAGATAAATATTCTCGTATTTCAGTATTCTGTTTATTTGCATTATGGAAAGTAACAGAAAAAGCTGAGCAAAAATTATTATTTCAGATATTTTGTGGGTAAGAAAATACATGAAGTGACATTACCAAAGCAATAAATAAAACATAGTTAAGTGATGTTCATATATGCAAATATATGCAAAACAGTTAGCTGCCTATGTGGCAGCTGCACAATTAGCTATTCACTAATGTGGCAGCTGCAAATGTAGCTTGAAACTTATCTGCTAGCCTTAAATACATGCTTAATTTAAGACCACTAATAAAAAAAAGGATTTCCTCATACGGTGCTTTAAAAGAAAAGTTATTCGGTCAATAATGTGTTTTCTAAATCTAAGTTTCCTGTAATGTACATGGAGCTCAAAAGAAATAACAAATCTTATTAAAATATGAATATATTACATATTTTAAAAATTTTATATTGAGTTTGAATTTCAGAATACCAGTATTATTTAGATGATATTAATTTTTAGTTTCACGACCTATTGCTAGTTAACAATGCTGAGAAAGTCAGTAAGAGCAAAAATTAAATTATTCATAAAAGTGCAACCCATAATAGAATAAATCCACGAGAGAGAAGAATTAGACATTAAAATAAATGTTATCATTTTGCTAACTTTTAATTTTCTTAAAAAAAATTTAATGACACAATAATAAATAAAATATTCATAATTCAAAAATTTTTAATATTCATGAGACCATGTACATTTATAAGTAATTCGATCTTCAAGGAAAATAATTTGCTTGTATTTTTTGCAACGAAATAATCAGTCTAAAGAAATAATGCACTTCATTCGGTATGTAAATTTCAAAAAAAGAAGTGCATTCGCTATGTAAAATTCTTAAAACAGAACTTTCAAAATACTTGATCCCTGCACTAATATATTACGAGCTTCAGTTTATTCTGATTTCATAAGTATTCCATGGAATTTAAAAATATCTTCTCTTTTAATTTAAAATGTATTCAAAGGCTACGTATTGAAAAGTACCTAATAATTTGAGGATTATTCGAAGTTTAGAAATTCCTCCCTTTTATACGTAGATATATCTCCAAATCAAACAAACACGAAATATTTCTGATACTAGAATATAGGTTCAAACTTGAACAAATCATTAAAATATGCAAGATAATGTGTTTTAGAACCGAAAAATATAAATATTCAAATAATTCTTTTCATAAAGAACAAAAGAGAAAAAATAAACATCCGCAAAAAGTTCCTCACCTTGCGAGTTATCTTTCATACAACCTAGTAACGATAACAGGTAATTACGCAGATCTGCTATTCTTATAGTTTACCATCATCCGAAGAAAAATTTCTCACAATTTTTTACACATGAGAGATCTTATTTCCAGTTCAGAACACCAGGACAATTTTCAACGACGCACATGCAAACGATACTAAAACTTCGAATACATTTTAAAACCTTCGATAAACAGATCCCGTAAACCATTACAAATTTCCATTCAATTTAACAATGAATCATCTCCTATCAATTGAGAATCCTTTATCGTAGTGGATAAAAATGAATAAGGAGATGATGGTGTTTGTTCAAGATATCATTTAGAGATGCTCCTGTTCACTTCCCAAATATGTAGACGATTACAGAGTCTTACCAGATGGTGCATATCCCATTGTAATTCGACAAAGGATGTTTCTTTATAGTTGCATTTACTTGAAAAGCGCTGATATTTCACCTGACGTAATTCAAAAGATCATTTATTTCCTTTTCTACCATAAGGGTTATTTTGTTATATCTATGGTGTTGCACTGGATCTTCGCATTTCTGGTTTTTTCTGGCTAGAGTCTGCGGTTGCTAGTGGAGATTGTAATAAAATAATCAGCTCGCGTGATTATTCGCGCGAAAATAATTGTTTCTCGGTTTTACTTTGATATTAATCAGCAAATGACATTTAAATCACTTGATGGGAAAAAAATAAAAATTATTACATTTTTAAGCGATGTCACAAACTCTTTTGTGAATTGTTTTGCTAATCTTTGAATATGATTTGAAAAAAAAAATTATATCGAAACTTAACTTCTTTTGAAAATTGTTGTCTGTTTTTGAGCGATCATTTTTTTTCATTTATTTTAGAAAAACTAAAAAAGTTAAATGAAATGAATTGCAGTTATATTACACTGTAACGGTTTTTTTTTTTTTTTTTTATCCTCATACAAAGAAATGAATATGAATTTTGCGATTTTTTTTCATTTCCATCATTATGTTCGAATACAGATGTGTCATTTATATGTACAGTTACGAATAAATACATTATATGTAAAAATAATTTCAAATATGTACTTAAATACTTCGAAAATAATAATAAATGAGTGAAAATATCAGAAAAAATAAAAACTATTCGATGTTTGATAAAAAAAAAATTTAAGACTTTATATTATGGTATTATTTTAAGACATCAATATGCATGAAAAAATATAAAAAAAAGAACTAATTTCTCTGTATTGATGCATGAAGATTATAGAAAAACGTTGGATTTTGCTTAAACTTTTTCAGAAAATCATGAACATTGACAAAATTAGGGATATGCTTTGTAGGAATCAAAAATTTCAAGCAATTCTTGACGCATGTTTTGAAGGAAGATCTCATAAATTAATAAAATGTGTTTGCGTCTTTATAAGCAATGCTCATTCACAAATTCTACGGTAATTTATATACAATGAATTAAATAAATATATATTTCACAATTTATTAAACCAATAGAATAATAATTTTTTTACTTAAAAACATACAACTTTTGAATATGGAAATTGTAAAATCATTATATCATTTCAGATTTTGTCCTTTTTTATAACAGAATTCTAATCATAACGAAGAAATCACGCGGCAAAAATGTTGTGGAAAGCTACATTATCCACGGTTAATCTGTTATCAGAAAGAAGGGAAAAAAGGGATTTAGTAAATGTGCGTGAACACTATATTGTCCAAGAATTATTTGATACTGGTATCTTATCTGAAATCTGACATAGAATGTCATTCTTTGCTTCATTAAGAGTTTCTATGGGATTCAAAGAATGTGGGTGAATGAGTGAATGTGAAAATTATACTGGCGCAAGAGCCAGATGTGGCTATGCTGCGCCAAACAAGATTTAACTGTGGTCCAGATGTGAAAAAATTAAAAAATAAGAGACAAAAATTGGTTGACAAGAAGGAATGTCGAAAGTAGAGAAGGATAACTAGGGTAACCCTTGTCTACCAAAGACAGTAAACACCCAAAGGAAAGAAAAAGATCAAAAGAGTGTCTCGAGGTTATAATTCCCCTACTTACCTAAAGAAGTCAAGTATCTGAGGTCCCCTGATATAATCCCCAGGGGCAGGGTGCCCGGCTATACTCCCAGACGATGGGTAACAATTTCGTTTCTTTCGACATGCATAAGCTACAGTGGGACTATTCTATCTTAATTTTTAATTTACTTTAGCATAGTTTAGTTTTTATTAACGTCGCACTAGAAGCAACACGAGGCCTATTGGCGACGGACCTTGTAATTTTGAGTCCCGGTCAAGTGACGAGGACGACACTTGAGCTGGAACTCTCTCTTCGAACTTCCACACCACGCCAACAGAAGGACTTTGGCCCTGACAGATTTAACGTGCATCAGCCCCGGCTACAAGGTGGGTCATTAGCGATCAAGGATCAAACCAGCGACTGAACGAAAACCGCCGGCCAAGAATCCGAAACCATGATCACTAGGCTACCGCGGCCACGGGACTAATCTGTCATACCTGGTCACCACACGGGTCTGAGATTCAAAGAAATCATCAAAAAATGTTAGTATTGGAAAGAGTTAAAAATAAACGGAACTCATTCTTGATACAATTATAGCGAAAAACAGTTAATAATTTTTCAACATTCATTCTCGAACAGATACCAGACAAGTTATCCGTACTTTAGTCTCAGCATCGAACCTTCATAAATTTTACATACCTTAGCATGATTTATTTATTTTCCTATATCTTTTAGCGTATCTGGGTATTTTTAGCACGAAAAAATTGCTCTTCTGAAAATTATATATTTAAAATTTATATGAATTTTTCTGAATATTTATTTTGTCCTGGACATATGTCGCCGTAATGTTCGAGTAATCATGGTTGCAATTTCACAGGTAGCGTTATTTTCGTCGGTTAGAGTGCTGATCATACAAAACACTCGCCGTGTATCGAGACTGATGCGCATTAAATCTGTCAAGGCTACAAATCCTTTCCTTGGTATGGAGTGGAAGTTTGGAGAGGTCATCCCAGGTTCACTCTCGTCAACTGAGAGTTGACGAGAGTTACATGATCCATCGAAAATAGCCCTCATGCTGCTTTTATATTGTGGCTTTTATAAACAATGAATAATAAAACCTCGGACACAGAAATGTTAAGTATTTTGTAGAAATATTGCGGGTCACAAAGCCTTATATGGGAATTAGTAAAATATATCCCTCATGATACAAGCACCGTTTGACAGATTTCAGTTTCAGAAAAATTTTAAATTAAATCCATATTACAAAATTTCAAAATGAAGTGTTATGTTTAAGTGTTTCAAAATTTACAACGTCGTAACTTTCAATTTCATATAAGAGTATTCCAAATGCATTATTATATGATATTAAAATATGCATGTATCATTTAGAGTTATAACGTGTGATATAAATTGAAATTTCTATTTTAAATTTTTATCATTAATTTTACCCCCCCCCCAAAAAAAAAAAAGCTTTCAAAACATAGAACTTATCTCCACGTCCTTTTCTAAATATAAAAAAAGATTAAATAGTCACGTATATTCAGCCAAATCTTATTATATTTTATTTATTCATTTTTTTTATTTATTCATTCAAATTTTAAATATTCATTTTCATTATCAAAATGAAACAAAACTTCTTGGATATGAAAAAATAAATTACGGCAAAATTATATTTATTGGATTTATCCACAGATCAGATTTAAAATAAATATATGAAAAAGAAAACTCATAGACAAATGATGTCGAGAAAAGCATAAAATCTATAACTCTAGATTCCTAGAATTTAATTTTTTTTTGGTTGAAAATAAATTTAAAGCTAGAAGTTCTTTTGACAAATATATTCATAATTTAAGCAGCATATATTCCTTTGGCGCAGAAAAACTTAATAATCTTAAAGAAAACTCAAGCCATTTTTTTTTTAACTTTTGGAAGAAAACAAATATAACTCTTCTTAGCAAATACCTGAAATAAATTTTACTCTTTTTAAATTTTTATTAAATAAAATGTGCAGTTTGTTTTCGTATAACATAAGAAGGTCATTTGGGAATCACACTTGAAACTTCTGATTATTTACAAAATATTAAGATAGATAGTTCTAGCGTTACCTTAATAGCGATTATTTTCAGTGCTAATGAAAACTTTCTCTTGAAACTTTAGAAACTTACAAAATTTTAATTAGGCAACAAAAATATTTTTAATAAATGGTATTTCTACTTTATTAAAGAAAAATCCTCACCTTTTATGGAAGATTCCATTCAAAAGAAAAACTGCATTGTGTGATGTGCTGAAGTTTTTCTCGCATTAACCTATCATGCAGATGAAGTGTTTAAATAATTTATTAAAATTACGTTTCCTTGATGAACAGAGCTTTTTATCATTGTCACGCATTTGTGATCTGGTGCTCATTAAAGTTTCATGGTAGGTTGCTCTCAAGAAAGGCATTTAAAGTGAATAACGAGTAGAATGTATCAAAAAATTATATTTTTCAAAAGTAAAAATTGATTACTTTAAAGATGGTAGTATTACTTAGTAAAGAAAAAAACATCTCTGAAAAGTTATTTAACATTTTAAAGTGTTATTTTAATAATATTAAGGTATCAAGAAGTTACAGCATCCAAAAATAATATTTTTGCCATAACTTTTAGAGAAATATCATTAAGCAAAATTCAAAAAAAAAATGCTTTAAACTCTCTGTTTATAAAATTTGTGGTTTTAAAAAGAAAGACCATAATTGTGTGTGTGTCTGGGAATGCAAAAAATAGTTATGTAACTTTTTAGATTGCAATTTTTTACACGAGAGCATAAATTACTCTATAAATTACCGTGAATGTTATGAAATAAAAGTATTTCTCAAGAAAGATATTTGAAACTGCTATATACAATAGAATTTATATTTAAAGGTAACTTTTCTAAGAATTAATACTAGTATTATTAAATATATTATATACTGCAGATATACTGCTCGATTTACTGAGCTTATTTTAGCATTTTTACAGAAAAAAGAACTGGCATCAGTCCAAAGACATTAATTATTTAATCTTGTTACATTTTATTATGTAAATATTAATACGTAATTATTTTTTCAATATTTTATTACCTAAAATGGTTACATCCATGAAATACTTCTGATAAAATTAAAATCTTACGGGACTGGGAAAATAAGTTACTTAAAGTAATTAAAAATGTACATAACATTTAAAATACGTATAATTTATTATATATCATTCCTGGAAGTTAACATCTATTTTTTCCCAAAGAAAATTATTATTTTTTACGACTAATCAAATTCAGGATATTGAGGAAATAACAATAAACAAATGGAAAGGTACAAAACATTAAAAGTATATACATAGAAGTGCGTATATTTATGTGTAATGCATGCATTACCTTTTTATATATATATATAACTCTAATTAGAAAGCTATTTTGCTATTAAAATAGCTTATTTTATTCTATAAGTATACTTTTGAATTTTTTAATTTCCCAACAGTACAGAAAAAAAATTCAAATTTCTTGACAAATTTTCACCAAAGTTTTATGGATTTAGATCGGTACTTGAAAGAGAATATTCTGTGAATTTATTGGAGTTTGACTTTGAAGATGGATTACGGAAATTTCAAATACATTTTTCAAAAGTTTGGAAGTTAAAAATAAGTATACAAGTTACACGTCTGAAACCAAACTCTATAAATCTCCAGGCTAGAAGGATCTATTGATGTAGGAAGGAACAGCTTAAACGTGGCTTACATATCAAATATACAGATTTTATTTTACAAGAATGCTTTTCAATACTCAAAGAATGCTTTTTTGAAATCGATAGCCGACAATATTGATGAAGAAAAATGTCTGAATTCTCTTGTCATGATTCTAGATTTATTTATAAAGTCCATGAATATAAAATCCTCTTTTTAAAAATATAATTTTTTTTTTTTTTTTTTTTTTTTTTTTTTACATGTTCGATATTGCATCTAATTTTAATTCTGTGCAGAAGTTTTAATATTCTAAAAGTAATGTGAAAAATTTAATTTTCAAAAATTTAGTTTTATTTCAACATTAAATAGTTTAGAAAGGATTTTTCTAAAATTGTTATCATATTTTATGTTTTGATAAAGAGTACTTAACACAACAATAAACAATTCTTTTAACATTACATAGTGTTTCTAAAAGTGGAATAATTGTTTACTTTATGTTTAACTGACTAAAACAAATTAAATGCAATTTGAATACCAAATATAACTATTTTGGTAAAAAATTAATTTTCAAAAATAATTTAAAAATCAATAGCCTACATATTATAGGTAACAAATTTCGGATACAGTCTGAATTTTTCCTCCACAATTCCAGACTTATCTGCATTTCTTATCAATGTAAAAGCCAAAGTACTTTACAAATACATATGCGATGTAGATTGTTGAACTTAAGAATTCTTAATCATCAAAAGTTAACATTTAGATGAATACTATAATTTCCTCTCAAGATGATAGATTTTTGTATTCTTTTCATAGTTGAGAATTGAAAATATGAAGTTCTATTTTACAAAAAAGTATTAATAACAATGTTGAAAATAAATCACTTTCTTATGCGAATTTTTACAAATTAATATAATTTCAATGAATCTTTAAGTGGCTTGAAATGTTTGAAATAATTAGAAATCTTCTTCAAGTTTTACTTAGCATGTTCTTATTGATCATGATACTTTTTTGAGTAATGATAAAATGAAATAATTCCCATGTCAAAGATTTTTTTCAGATCTTAACTTTAAATAGAGTGTAACAGTAAAAAGAGCCAAACCTGTCTAAGCTGTGACAAACATTTGTTTCAAAAATGACAAAAACTTTTGCACCACATAATAAAATGATAGATAAAAGATAATGATGGATAAAAAAAAAAGTAACGATACTAATTGACAGATTTAAAATCTTTGATTTAAAAGTAAAAATTCAATTTTAAATAAAAAATTAGAACAAATCGCAAAACGCATTCTCCCACAAATAATTGAAGCCGCAAATTACACCCTTGGTATTGTGGTATTAAGTAGAGTGGTGCAGGAACAAGGCTCGCATTAAAATTTTAATATTTTATTTAAATATATTGAAGAAATATTCATACTTCCCGTTGTTTATTTTTTTATTTTATTTTAATAAATATGCTTAAAATGTACAAAAAATATGAACCATTTTATTTTATTTATGTTGAAGGAATAGTTATATTTTCATATTGCTTTCTTTTTGTTAATAAATATCATTAAATAATGCATAACTAATATGTAATAAAACTCTAAATCAGTATAATTGATCTTTTTTTCTTAACTCTGCGTGCATTGCCTCGAGAATCAAATTGTTTCAAATATTTTCCATTGTGCACCATTCTGAATCATATTGATAGATTGGTTTGGCACACCACAAGTAGAAGGTGGCCGAACTCTATTATAAATGGTACATGTGTAAAATTATATAACACAGCATTTGTCAAATATTTCATAGCCAGGAACTCAAGGAAAATCATTTCATTACAGTCACAAATAAATCACTGGGTTTAATGAAAACTTACGTATACAACTTTGCTGAGCAATTTTTATCAGAACCGAAAAAAAGAAACTGATAAAAATTTACCAAATAAAAAAAAAAAAGAAACTGTGTCAAGGAACATTTAATGTATAAGAACTATAAAAATAGAAACCAATAAAAATATTTTCTTATGTTTGGGAAATTTGAAGCATATTTTATAAATAAAATTAATAGGTCTTTTTGAGGGAAAGTATGCGACAGAATGAAATTAAATATGCTTTTTGGAAACACTGAATTAACTGTATTCTAAAATATACATCTTCCATCTTTTCGCTTAACTGAACATAAATTTCTGTGGCACTCAGTCGCAATGAATAAAAAAAATTGTAAATTTTAGAATGATTTAAACAATAAAGGCCCTTATATCAAGAATATCTTGTGCACTTATTTTAGAAAAATAATATCAATGATGCTATAGAAATCTAAAAAAAAAATAATTTATTTGAATTTGAACTAAAGACACAAGACCATCCTCATAGAACATTTAAGGTTTATTGTGTTTTTCATGCTATTTCTGCAATCTTTTGTATCATTACAGAAGGTTGACAGAAATAGCATGGAATAGCATCATTAATACAGCTGGATTTAAAATGCATTTACAATATCGTATGTTCTACAAATTCTAAAGAAATGGTAATGCGATAAAGAAATTCTCAATCTTGACGGAAGGGGGGGGGGGAAGAAAATCTTTTCTTCTCGGGCTCTATCTACTCAGCTAGACAGGAAAGTGTCGAAACATGTTCTAATCTTCTGCATGATGGTTACAATGACTTTCGCAGTGTTCGTAGCAGAGCAAAACATTTCCGAATATTCTACATAAAAAAACTTGTATGAAATGTAAGGAAAGTTGTAGTAACATCCCAAAAAGCTAAGCCGAACCAAAGATGCCTTGCAAAATTTTGATCAATTGAATTTTCTTGATAGGTGATCTAGGGTCGTCAAGGCTATTAGACACGAAGAATGAAACGCTACACAGTATGAATCAAAAATTTTAATGTTACTTTAATCAACATAATCTGGCGTCACACCGTAATTACTCTCTTTCGCCATTTGAAGTTTTCAAATTTAAAGCCTTTAACTTTAATCTAAGCACATATGTTTCCAATTTTCAATCAGTTAAAACAGTTACATGATTTCTACCAGTTCATGGTCCCTTAATGCGTTTACTATCAAGGGTTACCTTAAATATTAAATATTAAGCTTACCCAGATTCTGAGATCTTAGACAAAATAATTACGGCAAGACGGCAAGCTACCATCAGCTTCAACAAAGCAGGGTCGAATTCTTACTTTCACAATATCAAATTATGTTTCACACATGCACAATTCAATTCCTTCTAACTTCTACTCCCCTTTAACTAACTGCGGTAAAATTTATATATCCATATTTTATTATCACTTCCTTACAATACTTTCGTCCAACTAATTTGCGTAATCACCTTTCATTTGATTGGGTCGAGGTTTCATCTTTTGTAAAATTTAAATATAAATAATTCCAGAAGTAATTAATATAAGAACGTGAGTAGCCCATCTTTACAGCAGTTGAGTGTTAAATTAGAGATTTATCAGGCAGTTGCATTGGAACACATCAAAAGGCTTGATTTGTTTCTAAGGTCAGTGATTAAACACATGAATGAAGCGAAGGCCATTTGAGGAAATGAGTTTTTTTATATGTGCTTCAAATATCGTCCAACCAAAAAGCAGCATTTTTTTAATCTGTTAGTTATCAGAGATAAAAAAAAAATAGATAATGTACAAGAAAAAAGGGAATAAATGATATAAGTGGAAAATAACCACCGTCAATGACAAAATTAGAATTTCATTTAAAGAAAGTATGTTGAATTGTTAATAAAACCACAAACGAATACTCTGTTTATGAGTTACCGAAAGAAGTTGAAATTTATTGATTCCAATCATTATATTGTTTACAATTTGAGCTTTAACAGAGAAACCCAAAGCAAGTGTCATCTTCAGCAAACGGTAGGAGTGAAATATTTCGTCATGACAACTTTAGACCCCAGGAGGCAAGAAATATCATCTAAGAATCATCAGATAAATTGGGAAATTTAGCCTTTTCCTCCACATAAAATGGATAATGTATCATCGGCTATCACGTATTCAAATCTCTGAAAAGCTTTCTTCATGAGTATGAATAAGCAACTTTTGAAGGTACCAAAATGGAAGTAGAAGAATATTTAAAAATCGATAATTTTTCTCCAAGGAATGGATACTCTATCAGATCAATGGCAAAGAGTATTTGGTAACAAGGTAAATTATAATTTACAATAAATTTTAATTAATAAGTAAAATTAATAACTTTTTTTAGTTTTTTGAAAATGATAGAACATTCCCTTTCTGAAAATTAAAAAATCTTGTTTGGTAAGAAAAGCACGCATATTTTACATAGTTTATTAAATTTACATATGCCACATAAATTATCACTAGAGCAAAATAATTGGTAAAATATGAAAAAAAAATCACGAAGTACAATCGTGATAATTTCCTTTTTTTTTAATCCTACACATTTATTACACGTGAATATATTTTAATGCATTACTTAACAATTTTAAGCGCACAATTCTCAGTATGCTGATTTAAATGTTTAAGAACTGAAATAAGAATTGTTCTGCTGTATGATTTTAGGTCATCTTTCAGAGAATGTAAATTTACCTCAACACACACATACAATGTAGAAAGTTTGCTTACGGGTTCCTTTTAATTTAATAATTTGTACGGTATTGTAATGTTGTTATTATTCAATAAGCAAATAGCATTGGTATCCCTCTATCATACAACAATGAGACACAAAATAGATTCTTATCATCGTTTAAACCAATAACATTTAATAAATATACGTAAGTCAATGGATTTACAGTTTTAATGTTAAATTACATTTCATTAATTTAAACTTTTTGAATATAAGTCTTTCAGCTTTATATGATTAAAAATTACTTTTTTTTGTTATCTTTTCTATTTTATCTCTATATTGGCATTTGTAAAAATTTTCTGTCGTAGGTAGCGAATTTAATTGCATTCATCAAACGAATTTGCGCCATCATCAAATGTACAGTCTTCTAATAAATGTGTTCTTTAATGTTGAAATATATTGGAAATGCAGTTATACGTTACATATAATCAAATATTTGAAAATATAAAATGAAAGCCCTAATAAATTCCCATTCATTAAACCTACATTTTGGCTGTTTAACATACCAAACTGATAACGAGATATTAACATTTGAATCCAATAAATAAAGTTATTTAGCCCCCTTTTTTTTGTTACAACAGAACCAGTTTTCTTACTCTTTAATGGATTATGCAAAACAGCTTGTGTTTAGGGGAAGGGGTGCATAACAAATGCAATTCACTGCACTTAGAATAATTGCTGTGTACAGCCATATTTTGCAACTGCTCTCTCCTTGATGAAATCTAACAGTTAAATAAGAAAGGGTAGGGTTTATTTGCTAACATTTCAGTCCAAATATAAAGTTTGAATGATAACTTCAATATATAATTTATTTATACAAAATTCCATTCGCTTCAATTCAAATATTTTTAAATAAATGATAAATTAAAGATTCATTAGATTAATAAATAAAACTTCTTTCTCATTAAAAATGCTGCAGTATTTTATTGCACATTTAAAAGTTTTCTTAGAAATAGCACTTTAAATGTAAAATAAAGTTTTTTTTGTTTATTTTAGCATGTAAATCTTGTTACAAACTGCAAAACTGCTTCATTCTGCTGAACATTTAAATTAAACATTTAGCAACCATTTATCTCCAAATAATACATAATATTATCAAGAGAAAGCAAACAGAATTGCTTCATAAAATACGATGATTGGGAGTACTTGAGTAATACAAATAAAGATCTCATTTGTGTGTTTTGAAATTAAATTTCTAAGGTATGTATCAAAAAGTTTGAAAGAAATTTAATTTCCTTTACAGTTAGAGAAAAGGAAATACTTTAATATTCTTTAATTGGAACAACACTCTAAATGGTGAAAATTATATAATCTTAATTTCAATTATTTCATATGTTTTATTTACTGTTACAACATCCAAATTCAATGTAATAAGCAGAATTTATTTAAAAAAAATTCAGAATATTTTTTGTAACATTTATAAATTTAATATGATGGAAGAAAAACATTTTAATGCTACATCAAGAACCAAATTTGCAAAAAAAAAACAATATAGAAAAATAAGCAATTACCCTTAGAAATCAAAAACAAATCTCTATAACAAATTGGATTAAAAATTGAAAAAAAGACTAAGCTTTCTTACGAAAAATCAACATGTCGATAACGATCTAACTTAAATAAAAATATCTTAACATATGGAATTATTTCACCAATTTAAAAAACGTACACTTAACATAATCTTAACTTTGAAACTAACACTTTCCTAAAATTACTTTGCAGAGTTGCTTCCATTTAGTTTGTGTTGCTTACGAGAAAACTTTTTGCTATCACCTAATGCTGATATCATTTTTCAAAGAAATAGGTCAATTTGATAGATATTTCTACAGAGTCTTAGAGTTATATTGCTTATTTAACGAAATTAATCATGTTCAGAAAAATTTGTTTTCAAATGACTATCTAAATTCTAGAGAATTAATCATTATATTCTTCAGTTTGGAACATCTGCCATTGTTAATTGATATTCCTCGCAATTTTTTTGAATTCGAAAAAAGAAAAACATTTGTTGAGACGAATGCTTGAATCGTTCTGTTTATGATGCTATTATTTGTCCATTCATTATTCATAACTAAGCGGTAGAAGGATTTGTTGTCATATGGCGTCATTTCGGTTATAGGAAATTTAATACCTTACACGTCAATAGTACGCTACACAAAATGGGCTAACAACTTTCTTCTTAAAGATAACTGGGAGTTGTCTGATACATGATATTGATTATTAAGCTTATGATTACATTACTGCATATTTATGATCAAAAATGTAAGAATCGAAAATGTTAAGATCCTTGATAAATTTAGTTGTGTATCCTTGACTATGCAGAAAAGCTTTAATGTAGTTTCTAGATGCTATGTAACTTGTATTTGGCCAATTCCAGAGAATATATTTCTTTCTTAATTAACACTTACGCCGACTATCTGTCTTTATACGTCTCCTTCAAAAATGGTCAATATATCAACCAAATTTCAAAGCATTTCCATATTTTTGATGGACATACATTTTAAATCTCTAAAGTTTAAACAGCGTTTCTCAGTGAATTAGTTTTCAGACTTTTCCAAATAAATTTGTCACAAATTTAAAATAGAATCTCTAGAGATTTTTTTTAATTTTTACAGTTGTCAATTTGAATTGGAATTTTGTGGTACAGTTACGTTAATTAATTCTTTATCCAATTAACGATGCAGATAAAATTGTGACCAAATGACAGAAAATAATTAATTATTTTATATTATAATACTGTTCCTTATTTTAAATACTACTTTTTTTCAATCTCTTTCCTGCTTTCAGTAATGTGTTCAATTTCTTATACAAAGAAGCCTTAATAATCTAAATCTGACATCAAATTCCAGATTTATCTTTTGAAATGACAAAAACTTCTTTTTCAAATGTTTATTAAGTTTCTTTAAAAAAATAACTTTTAAATCTTATTTCTAAAAAACTGTTTGCATTCTTAAGTTTCAAGAAATAATACTTCACACAAAAGCCAATAAATTTATCTTAACATTGCAAAACTTTAATATAAAGAATAGAATAAATACTTACATTAAAACATTCAAAGCAATTACTGTAAAATAATTCTAAAACATTTATTTAAAAAAAAAACTAGGAAAGACAAGTATAAAAATAGGAATATATAGAGTAACTGTAGTTATATGATTATTTACACATGTTATATTAGACATTTTGCAATATTTTATAGTTTGCTTTTAGAGAGACTTGGTGAATACAGTCTCTACAGTAATAATGTTAAAAATACATAGATAGCATATATTTTATTTGAAAGTCTCAGGCCCTTATATATTGTATAAATCATTAAGTATATTTCTTGTAAAAATCAAAAATAATTTGAGGCGCATTGTAATACGATGCTATTCATGAATTAATTGTTCAGTTGTTGAAATATTATAACATGTCATTGTTATATTCCTAAACTAACTCTATACTGAAAACACCAGATACAAACGTATAATTCCCTTAAAGTTAAAGCTAAACGCTATTTGTATCTTCAAAAATCTTGATGTGTAAGATAATCTTGACTAACACTTATCTAAAAGTCGATTGCAGCATATTATTTATTTATTTATTTATTTTTACAGTTTTACATACTTAGTATTGAATTTAAAAATAGAAGCTTCTCCTTAAAGTACCATCGGCAATTAAAGCGTTTCACTACAAAAATAGCCTTGTTTACTTGAAAAAACTATTACTTAAAACATCATTAAGTAGTCTGTTGTCGCTACAAAGGTCAATCCAAATCGTTCGAAACCTCTTCAAGATACGACAATATAAACATCTGAAACTAACAGCTACTTTTCATGTCGGAATAACGAAGAATAACAAAGGGTTTCTTTGCTTTAGATGCTAACTAATTTCCCCCCCCCCCCCCATCTACATGGTTCTAATCACGTGGGATAGACATCAATCATCTGAGGTGACACCCCCAAAGGGTAGCGTGTGACGGGCAATCATTCAAACTCTTGTTAAGCGGCGAACAGTGAATTTCTTTTACCGTCACTTCCGAAGAGAAAATTGGATTTCTTTAAGGGGAAATCATATTTATTTTGTACGCATTAGCTGTCGTAATGTCAGAAGAAGTAGTTTTAGTGAGACGCTTCTCATTCAATGCTAAGTTTCTTTTCAAATGTTTTTCAAATAACTACCTTTCAGTGAGCGTCATGCTTGCATATTATTCAGGGATGTGTTATTCATCCTTTGCGCTAATTTCATTGGTGCGTATGTAATGTCGTAAAGACGTATCTTTCTTTTTCTGGGCATTTCACATACAATACATTGATTGTAATTTTGCTCCTTTAGCGATTAAAGATTTTTTTTTTTTTCCCATTGGAATATGTTTCATTTTTAAAACTCTTTTTCGTCTTTTATGTTTTTTCGTTTTAAAAATATGCAGGAATATTTCTTTGTTTTGCTTAAAATCTGAATAGAGAATTGATGAATCAATTTTAAAACTCTGTTCTTTACATTTAAATGAATAGCTTTTATACGAACTTTTTCGTTCATTATTCAAGAATTATTACAAAGTCAGTTATTTCGATTCAAAAACCTTTCAGTGTACTCGTAATTACTTAAAATTGTATTATATTTATGAGTTATAAATTTAGATATTGGTCTGTAATTGATTTTTTTAGTCAAGGTAAATCAACGCTTAAGGAAAAATTACATATTTAATTTTAACGTTTTCAATGAAGTTTATCTGCTGATTTTAAACAGAAAAATTCGGTTGTAATATATCATATCAGATTTCTGGAAATCAATTCTTCTTTAAATTGTGATATGATTCTCATGATATACACTATAAATATTAAATAATTATTAAAAATAATGTTAAAACTAATTCATGTTTAGCACAACTTTATTTTTCGTAATAGAAATTTTACATGAATAAATTTTTTAAATGTTATTTTCTCAAAGAGGGCTTTAATATTCTCCAATACAATTAAAAATAATTTAATTTATCCTATACTAAAATCACCTTTATTGAAATAGATTTTATTAAGGTTATGACTACACAATACGAATTTGTTTTTGATCGTACAATATAAATTTTATTTAATTTGCTTTTCAGCAAAATAATTTTATCAGTAACACTAAAGTAATATTTAGATTACGATATACTAAATAAACACTATTAGGAAGGAAATCGATTCAGATTAAGACAGGAAGCTACTACTCTGAAATTAAACAGAAACTTAAAACTTCAAGGAGTTTTCCCAATCAATATACTCTTAAATCATTTTAAATGAAAAATAAATTTTTTCAAAATAAAAATAAATAAAATAAAATAAACACCAAAGAGTAAAATCCTAACCACAGTGAAATGAATAAATTTTAATAAAAATCAGTTTCATTTTGATTAATTATCAAACAATTTAATTGCTAACGACGAAAGTTCATCAATGCATATAAATAATTCACTATAAAGCGTTAATTTATGTAAGTTTGTTGGGAAAGAAAATGTCATTTATAGATTTAATTCTTGGATGGTCCTGAATTCATTCCATACTGTTTATTAATTAAACTCTATAACTTTAAAATCAATCTAATTTTATGTATTTCAAATGCAATTATTTTTTTTCAATGTAAAATATATTTTTTATGTCTAATTACCTCATTTTAATCAAAATTTTAATAACAGTTGAAGTGTTCTTCTCTTATTATTGATAATTATTTCAAAATAGATTTATTTTGGAAATCAATTTAATTAAAACTTTCGTTCAATAGTTCCCTTCATCAATTAAAATACCTATGAAATAGATTAGCCGTTATAAATTGAAATACTCCACAAGTTTCATTCTAAAAATGAATAATTTCCTTTTTTACTAAAGTTATTTATAAATCAATAAATGTACAATCCATTAATTTTCAACATAAAAAACGCATTTAAGGAAGTATTTTGCTGTTCCTTTACTTTGGCATAACGAGATAAGTGATCAAAAATAAATTACAAATTACTTTTAGGAACATATACTGAAACATCAGGTCCTAAAATATTTCAAAATGTGGTTCTTAAAATATTCCATGTAATAATATTACGAGGGTAATAAACATTATATTAAGAGATTTTAGTAAACGTCCTTAAGTAAAATATTTTTCATTAATTAGGAAAACTTACCATACTTGGAAGTTAACATCAGAGCATACAGAAAAGTTCATACGCGTGGCTGAAGTACTCTGTACCTCAAAATTATATTAAAGTTATTAATGTCGAATAACCCATTTTCCACTCTCGAAACTTTAACTTCAAAAGAATTCTTAAATTTCATGTTCCATCTTCATGCCTTTAAAGAGGTATGGGATTTGAGAATGCTGAAACTTTTTGCTTTTGTTGAAACTTCTTTGAAATTCAGAACTAATGGTATTTAATATACGCGCTTACATCACACACAAAATAATTTTATAAGTATTTACATAATTATAACCTTAACAAATGTTATATATTTTAATATTATTAACATTTTCGCAATTTTCCTCGTGAAATTATAGTTGCAACTTGTGATTTTAATTTTCAAATAACATGGAGTTGAATTATTTTTTTGTATACTAACTTTCCTCTCATTGTTTGATTGTGTAAATACAAATTTATACTAGAAGAAACATACGAATAACCTAGAATCTACACGTGAGTGTCAAAGTCGGAAGAGTGTTACCAGAGCCACTACTTGATGGCAACTTTCGATGAATGAGATGTTTAACTGTCCTGTTGGAATTGTCCAAAATCTTCGGAAACACCAAAGGCCATGAATGTGTGCAAGTGATCATATGGAATGCTTATGTACATGTCACCAGTAAAGTTGGCAATAGACTTATTGGGTATCTCAAATCACACCTACTATGCATGCTGCATACCAGGACTGGCAAAACCGTGGGACGTGGGTCTTGGTTGCTGGAACAAAATATTAAACTTTTATCGTACATAAATGTTCCAAGGAACATTCCACCCCGTGAATCGTTCGTATCACATCACATTCACTGAGAATATCTCAGTACACTGATTGTCAACTATCTGTATCGGTTATCGTCACAATTTATATTACATACTTCTTGTTCAGAAACAATAACAAAGTTGAGCTCATTTTAAAAAGCCCTCGATCCGTCTTGCGTCAATGGGCGCTACAAAATATATACCGAACTGACAAACTTACTGAAGAGTGTGGTTGTGTATTAATAGATGCGGAGAGAGATTGTGACGCGTGAAATAGCAGTAGACAATCTGTTTTCAGAAAGCCTAATATATTTGACTCAGAGGCGTATGATTCCAGATAGACTGACTGTTCGGTGCCTTTTGATCGCTAATAATTTTAAAAAATGTATCTGCATTGTGTTGTAACTGAGCACAGTTATATTTCGAATAAATACATTTAATTCAATAAAATATAATTTCGCTAATTTATTGCAAAATATTCTTGATTTCTCTAATAATTCTAAAGAGAATTAGTTGCTTCCCGCTACTCGAAACGTGATTATAATCGTAGTTTATATCCTGAGAATTTGAACTAGCGTTAAAACGACTACAACAAAAAAGGGGATAATTAGAATTAACGCACGAAGAACACATGCACACACACACAAAGTATATATACTGCTGTTTGTAGAAAATGCAACACCATGAAAGAATCATCAGAATCAAATGAAATTTAATGCAGAAACGACTTGTACTGATACAAATAAATGATGAAATTTTCAAAACAAAAGAAACAAATTAAGCGTCCGAAATCAGTATTTGGTGCAGCCACCATGCGCTGCAATAAGTGCTGCTATACGACGTGGCATGGAGTCAAACAGATGTTGAATATCTGCTTGAGGAAGAGAATTCCATATCGCTTGTATGCGCAACCAAAGTTCGTCTTTGGAAACTGCAGGACGCGGATCACGAGCGAGACGCCGACCAACCATATCCCACACGTGCTCAATAGGCGACATATCCGGTGAATAAGCAGGCCAAGGAAGAAGTTGCATGCGTTGTGCTGAACAGAAGTCTCGAACAGTCCGCGCAACATGTGGGCGTGCATTATCCTGCTGAAAGATAGCTCCAGGGATGCCTTGAAGGAAAGGAACGACTTCGGGCTGTAGCACTTCACGGACGTGCCTGTTGCTATTGAGATTACCCTCAATTCGTATCAAATTGGATCGTCCATGATACGAAATCGCACCCCAGACCATAACTCCGGGTGTTCGACCACTATGTCGTTCAATAATACACTCAGGAAGGCAGCGTTGACCGGCATAACGTCTAACACGAACACGGCCATCATGGGTCCACAAATTGAAGCGTGATTCATCTGAAAAGCCAACTTGGTGCCAATCAGCTCGCCTGTCTCTGTGCTCAAGAGCCCACTGCCGACGCAGCCGTCGATGATTCGCCGTGAGGGGAATCCTGTATAAAGGCACCCTTGCACGCAATCCACGGCGCAGCAGACGACGACGAATTGACGAAGCCGACAATTGTACACCTGTAGCAGTAGACCAACGTGCTGCCAGCTGCCTGGAGGAAGCTGTGCGATCATTCACCGCCATGCGGAGCAGGTGTCGATCATCGCGCTCTGACGTCACCTTCTGTCGTCCAGTGCCTGTTTTTCGAGTTGTTCGGTGCTCGTCGGTCCACTGCTTCCAAACTCGCATCACTGTGGAACTGTTCCGCTGCATACGAGCTGCTATTGCGCGATAGGAAAATCCTCCTTCTCGAAGGCCGATTATCCTCCCTCGTTCAAACTCCGTAAGTTGCTTGAATTTCTTATTCTTCCGTCGTGGAGGCATACTCAGGTCTCACTAAACGTTTGCCACTAACAAATAATCATAGACTTTTTTCAACGTCCCGCTACAGCACTTTATTTATACGCTTTCAGCATCAATTCAGAGGGCGCTGCTCGCGCCGCGCACGCGCGATGGCTCTGAAACTTTATTAATTTGCATAATATCCTATAATTGACATTTGCTGCGAATTTCATTTGATTCTGATGATTCCTTCATGGTGTTGCATTTTCTACAAACAGCAGTTTATATGCATAATGCGGCCCCGTTGGAATAAAATGAGTTTCCCAAGCAGCCTGAAAATTCTTTAAGGTAGGACAGGTCTGCTCTATACCGTGACAAAGGCACCACCAACTTGAACAATCCCCGATTGATATGAGAAATTCAAAGATTCATAGGATTTTCACTATACCTGTATACATGCGTCAGCCCGATACAAATGAGTTATCAGACCAGGTAACGTTTTTCCAAGCATCAAAAGTCAAATAGCGGAATTGGAGAACCTAAACAACACACATATCTGTGTGTCATGCATTGGTCAAAGGTGCGCGAATGAACCTTCAGTTCTAAAAGCCAACATCAAGGAGTGACCTTTATACAAGATCTCTCGTGGATATTTTATGATAACTAAGCATTAAAATTATAGCATTTTGATTTAATGCTGCAGATCTAGCTTATTCTTTCAAGGTCGTTTTCTGCACACCCCTTATGGGCAAGATAATATTTTTTGTATTTCTGTTGTACACGATATACCGATTGTGAGTATAAATCAAAATTTCATCTTTACCATGGAAATACTCTGACACATATTGCACGCGCTGATCAATAATCCACGTTAAAATCATTTAAATCGAGATCGAGTATAGATGCAAAAGTCACTCTAACACCTGCTGTTTTATTTAAGTACTGGTGACTGCATTAAGGTACATTTGATTAGTAAAACTTTTCCGTTATTTTCCCATACTAGCCTGTACCAGTTTTTCTGTGACGCTTCGGTTTACTTATTTGTAAATATGCATATACAATTACTTGAAAGTTTTGTGAGTACCACGGTAACTTATCTCTAGGAGCATTATGAATTCAAGAATATATATATTTCACTTTCAAACAAAATGAAAAACACATTCGAAATATATACTAGGTTCATTGCACAAAAGATATTAAATGACTGAAAATTTTCCGATATCAATAATTTTTTTTATTTCTTTTTGAATAATACAACTACTAATAGTATTTTATAAAAAATATTTAGTAAATTTGTCTTTTCTCGTTTGGATATTATTAATTGAAGTTTCTCTTTCTTTATTTCCAATTATTTAGCTAAACTTGCTGAAACCAAACCGAATCAAATGAAACTCGAACCATAATAACTGCAAAAGCAACGCTTAAAAGGTGGCATTTAATGTTACGAAGCTATCCATCTTTGCGTTAATCGGATCAACATCTGTTTCCTCCAGAGGCAATAAAATAACGCCAATTACACCAACTGCTTTAGACCCAAGCTACGAAGAAAAAATATCGATTTAGCCCTCCTCTACACCCATAAACTTTCAAGATCCTGAACACGTTCACCAGATTATAAGGACGATAAATCAAAAGTAGTAATAAAGACTGTACATGTATCAGAGAGGTTATAACTATTTTTTTTCTCTGAACTAAATTGGATTATATATCGATAATTTAATGAGGAACTACTCAGGTATTTGCTGTACTCTATTTTGTACAAAATAAATAGAAAATTACGTGTCCATTTGCAAAAAGTATAAGATATTTTGTCTCAGATTCTTGAAGGAAACGAGAAACTATACATTACTATTTTGTTTAAGACATAAAATAAGTTGTAATATTGATATCAGTCCTATATCCTTAAAGAAACCAAAGCATTTAGTTGAAAGAGTTATGATCCATTCAACACACGGTTTCAGTAAATACCCATTTTACCTACAAAAAGATAATAAAAAGTTCACTGTACTTTTTTCCATATGCAGTTGGATATTTATGTAAAGTATATGCGTGTATGTTAAACTGAATGATTGTGAACATTAAGCCAAATGTAGCCTAGATAATAGGAAGTGGACCACAATATCTTCAAAAGTCATCAGCTAAGCTACCTTCAACATGTATAAATTATCTTCATAAAGCAATATTGCAACACGCGTAACATATTTCAAGTACATCATTTTTTTTTTTTAAATTTTCAAATCGTACCTGACAGCAAATGCATTTTCACTATGAAAGTCCTTCGACTGCCTAAACTCTCGGCCGATACTGCTGTACACCTCATAAACCCGAAGTTAATGAAGGATGCAGCATATTAAATTGAATAAAAATCTACTCTGTAGCGACATTTGGGAGTAAAAAAAAAAGAGGAAGCAGATCAAATCTTGGATTCGTCACCAGAGAGTGATTTAAATTTACGCGGAGCCTTCATCAATAATTTGTGTAGTTCTGTTAAGAAATGAATTAAAACAGCCAACAAATCTATATTTGTTAATTAATATTGAAAGATAACAAATATTTTAAGAGTTTTAAGGATTTTTTATGATTTATTTAGTATAATGAAAGTCTATATAGAAAATCTTTGTCTTTCAATTGCTTCTAAAAATATAAGATAGTTTCATAAACCAGCTTAAGAGTAACAGAAGCTTTCATAAATTAAATTTTAAAAACAAATAATCTATGACAGCAGTACGAAAACTCATAGAATAAGGAAAATCACTTCCCTCACAACCTAAATTTTTTAGAAGGCTTTCTATAATCAAAAAGGTTAATGGATAAATAGTGTAATGAACTAATAATATTTTTTAAAAAAAAAAAAAGGAATACAAATAGAAACATTGAGATAATATTTTTTTGTAAAAATGTTGCTTTTCAAATGTAGAATAAGTTTTAAAAAGTTAACAGAATGACTGTGTGAATATAAAATTTCGTAGGGAATACGCATTAATTGCAATAACAGGATCATACAGCAAAATAGCAGGGTAATATTTAATCCGAGTCCAACTATTATTATAGAGGAAGAATGTAAAATCTTCTTTTTTAACATCCACTTTCAAGATTAAAAACAAATTTCCGCTGAATATAAAAAAGTTATTTTAATATACTGATTAATTTTAGTAAAATGAGATTACTATCAAGGACGAATGTTGGAGAAGCTTCTCCAATAGCATTTTCTTTTTATTTAAGTCTAAATTAATGCATAACTTTTAAAATTCGAATTATAATTTATGTTATAATGTATTATAAGGTGCTTTTGAAAACGCCTTAAATAAATTTCAAAAAGTTAAAATTATGAAAGGTGTAACTGATTTTATAAGAAAAATATTCGTCATATTTCTAAAGTATAAGTCTTTATCTACAGGTAATACGCAATTAATACTACATTTTCAACGTTACTTTTATACAATTTTAAATAAAAGAAAATATATATTAATATGTTTTAACCATAATTATTCGAAACAGAGGTTTCAAACTACGGCCAACGGGCACCACCAATACGGCCAGCTACGACTATTTTGATTAAACTGTAAAATTTATAAGGTAAATAAATCATACGAATCAATTAAAACACATAAGGGAATTGAACATTTTAACTCTAATTGATGTTGCGAGATTCATTATGTTATATAGTCAATTAACGTAATGAATTGAACATAATTATCATTTATATAACTGTGACTTTTCCATTGACAAACGTTTGTAGTTTTGGAGAAATTTTCAGCAGTCAACAGTTTACTAGAGGAAATTGTCAGCAGCAACTTCAAATGCTCTTCGATTAACTTAGATCTGTAATTACATCAAAATATAAAAAATGAGACTCGAAATTTACTTTGAAATCACCCAAAGCTTGAATTGTAGTTAAAATATATGGAAATTAGTCTCGGTTTCCTGTATGAATGTTTGGCGTACATCAAAATGAGTTAAATATTTTTTGTTCAGTTGGAACTGAAGCAAAATAATTTTTTTGTCAAAAGACCTTAATACGAATATGTAAATGAGGCAAAGGTTGGTTTTCTTTTAGTAGCTTTAAAATACGGTCATTCATATGTTTAGTTAATTTGTTTCAAATGATAACTTTCATAACTAGCCAAAGGGCGTTTCCTTTCATTCAAGAAAATTACAATTATTGGTCGAAGTTCAAAAAATAGCTTCAGAACTTTTCGTTAATAAGTCAGCGAACTGCAGTATTATATGGTATACCATTTTCTCCGAACAAGATGTAACTGCAATCTGAACGTTCGAAAAAAGAGAAGAAAAAGTAATAATTGGTTGACAAGTAGGAAGGTCCAAAATCGAGAAGGAACTTCAGGGTATCCCGAGGGTGTGTGTCAGATGTGTTAACCAAAGACAATAAACCCCATCGGAAAGGAAAAATATCACTAGGGTGCCTCGGGTGAGTGATGTCCATACTTATCTGAAGAAAGTTAGCTCCTGAGGATTACAAAATGTTGATTTCACCATAGCTTTATAAATGTTCTAATTCCATTATAATCCGTTTCTTCCCCATATTTATGCATATCTACTTAATAAGATACATAGCCTGAAATAATATATATATATATATATATGAATCAATCGCACTTGCCTCTCCAAAATCGAAATTTACCTGTCCAACTCTCAGTTCTCTCCTGTATTTATAACAAGAGTCCAAAGTGTGTAGAACATATCCGAAAACACACAAAAGTACTGGAATCTTCCAGATGAGCAACCATGGGGCAAATATTTTCTAGAATATGTTCTAGTACTGCTACTCGTTATGATACTACGCTATACACTTCGACTAACAAAGCACAATTGACGTTTTCGCCTTTTCCCGTTATTACTCACAAGATGGTGCTGTACTACTCTATTTTTGCCACGTACTGCACTTTACTCTCCACAAGATGGCACCACGATACACTTATCATGGTCGTAACAATATGTAACGCATAGCCCATGTATCTGCAATCACCGTCGCATTGACATGTCCTTCACACTTGTCCATAAGTATTAACCGAAATTGCGAATTGAGCGTAGTTCATCCCGTGTCATTGATATAGCACTCACCGTCTATTCCCGAAACAAAAAATCCCGTTTAATTCAAAAATACAATATATTGATATGATGGTTTGTTGAGTTACCTAGGCCTTGGCTCTTAATAGATGTGTCGGTCAGGTCCTTTAGTTAAAAAGTTTTGGAACCTCAAATCTAGAATAATACTTTTTCTTCTATTTTGATAAATACCAGCATGCTACATGCAACTCCCTCAGATCATTTTCAAATGTAAATAAGCAAATTATAAAAATATATTATACATTGCAATCGAACTTGAGAAAAGTTGGCCCCAACATAAATTACATAGAAATATAAATTTTTCCATATTGTATTAATTGAGTAAATCTTTTGAATCATACTTTTATAAACGAAAATTTTCTCGGGAAAAAAAAAAATCTCGTACTATAGAGCTTAACAAATAGAACTTAAGAGTTTATCTCAACATTAAAAATATTGAAATATATTCACTTAAGAATCAATTAAATTTTCGATTCAAATAAAAAGTAATTTTACAATTTCCAAATTTGTTTTTCATAAAACTTAATCCTATTTTATTACTTAATGTCGGATATTAATTTAATAATTAGGGAATTTTTTTAAAAAAATAACGCAAAAGTTATAATAGATATATTTATTATAAATTTAATTTGGAAATTATTTCCTGTTGGGAAAAATATTTTCATACCAAATTATATGCCAATATATGAATCAATGCAACAAAAGTTAAAAACATTCATAATTTAAATGTCATTTAAACTTTTTATCTCCTCATTTTCTGCATTTACTTGGAAATAAATCCATAAGTAGCTGTATTTTTAAGCTAGCAACATGTATGTATAAAATTTATATACATCTAACTTTTCATAAAATATCGCATTTCTTCTACTAAGCCAAGTATTTATGAAGAATAATATGTCTTCTGCCAGAGATGTAGCATTTATTCAAGCTTTCACTTTATAAAAAGATCACTAAATCCAGGAACGAAACAAAATTAGTTCTTAATAATTGTCCTTGCTGAAATTAAGTAATTTAATAATGTAATTTTTTTATATTTTATGTTTTTATTTGATAATTATTATTCACGTATTCCACATTATTTGGTATATTAGCAATGCCTGTTTAAAAATTATACATTACAGTAATATATTTTTAGTGTCAGAAACAAGAATCGGAGTGTTGATAGTCTTATTGAAAAACAAATTTAAAGGTGAGCAAATATCAATTAAAATTTAGTATTATGAGGAATTTTACAATGACACACCATGGTTACAGACACACTAAAGACCATCCTTAAGAATTGATTAACACTTTAAAATCTGACTGGATAAAATTTGTAAGAGAAAAATTCAAATCATTTTAAAAAAAAAAATGTATTAAATGAAATGGTAACATAAGCTCATTTAATTACGTAAAAAAAGTTGTTTTACATTGTGAAACTTACAGGTTTTTTGTTTTCTTGATCCTAATTAATCATAATTTTATGATAACTCCATCAGAACAACTCATACTTTAAATTTTCATTTCATTTTTAAATTCCGTTTCAAGTAGCTTCAGCATGATAATATTCCTTCAAGTAATATCCGAGGTAAATAGAACTATTTTATTTACCTAAAACTATCGCATAAATCATTATTATACTAGCCGATATATTATGAAACTGTTTGTTGCTAAGAGGATTACTGGAATTTATATACATCGTTCTGATTTTATGGCAACTAAGCGAAAGGGGGAAAATATAATATTTGTAAGAGTTTTACCTTCCAGTGACCTTTTTTTATTCCATTAATATTTCTCTTTAATATTCTCCGATCTCTGTCTATTGAATTAAAAAATTGTTTATCTCTTCACAACTGTTAACATTTTGGTTACGAAGATTTTATTCATATGATAATGTTTTCTTGTGTCTATAGTTTCAATATATTACTTTCGAAAATACGTATAAAATCTAAGTTGATCTTATTTTAATTAATGTGTATCGCAATTTATACTATTTTTTTAATTCTTGAATTTGAATGCAATGTTGTAGTAACAGCTCTTTTGTGTCATGAAAACAAAAAATTAACTAATCAACCAAACAAAATAGTTTATTATCGAAGAAATAAAACAAAATTGATATTTTCTGCATGCAATCTGTTGAATTACTAAAAAGAGCTTTAGAATATAATATTCATTTGTCTTCCCTTTTTTTTTTCTTTCGAAAACCGAGTAGATTTGATAATTGAAGTTAATATAATTCTAAGCATGTCTCTGCTATCATAAATTAAGCTGAAACTTACTTTTCCCATTTTGTTTTAAGAAAATAGTCATTCAGTACAAAATGAAAAACCGAAAATAAATGTCTGAAACACTCAGAGCAATTCCACTGGAAGAAAGAATCTTTTGAGATTGAAATCCCGGAAAAAATTATATTTTGATGCCCATCACAACAAACAATCTAGAACAGAGCAGAGACTCCAGAGTCCCCAACATTTTTATAAAATATATTTGCATGCAAGAATAAGGAAGAAGAATTTAAGACTTTGCTACATCAAAACAAAGCTAATCATTTTTCTACTCATACGACTGTCTCAATATGGTACTTTTCCAGCTTTCGGTTTATTTGGCGTAAATAATCTAAACTAAAATTATGCTAAAGGAAAGTATACAAAACATTCCAAGCGTTTACAAACAAAATATTTCCAAGCTTTAAATTGAATACTCTTCATATTTGTAAAACGAATTTTTTCATACTTTGATTGTCAAAAACAAATACATATTTAAATAATATTTTTTAAAGAAAATTACAAAAATCTTCAAAATAAATCTCGATTTTTACTTTTTTGTATCTACTGTCAGACGAAATACTCTCCGTTCAGCATTTTAAGAGAAAATTGCAGAGCTTCTTCATACGGTGGGTAAACATTTCAATTTCTTGGTGAATATATATTTTTCAGCTGACTCTGGTTCAGAACTTATCGTTGAACGAATACATTGACCTTTCTGTTTCTTTCCTCGATGTCTGCTCAATCTTTTTCAAGCGCCTTCATTCAAATTCAAAGATTTTAAGCCTAGACTTCAATTAATAAAAACATCAAAGAGTTATTCATTTTAAATTTCGAATGAGTTACAGAATAAAATTTCCAGCTCAGATTTATATCCAAAATACAAGCAGAGTTTCTCTAATTTCATAAAATCTAATACTCATCCGAACCTTTCAAAAATTAAAATTGAAGGGAAAAAAAAGGTCGCATAAAAATTTTTTCAACCAAAATACAAAATTTAAAAATGTAAAAAAGTTATTTGCAAAGAACAAATTTAGCCACACAAGGTACCCTTTTTTTAATAATTATTATTAAATACTTAATTAAATATAAGAATTAAAGTAAACGATGAAATACCGAGAAATGGAAAATAGTAAATGTTTCCGAAATTAAAATTAAAAGGAACGATAAATTATTAACATGAATATATTTAAGCTGAATGTAATTAAAATTGAAGCAAGCGATAAGAAATTGAAAAGGGATCTGGTACTCCAAAAGTGATCCAACTAAAACAATATCCCCTTGAGTAGCTAATAAAAAAAATTGTTTGAATTGCATAAGGGATATAATTACAAATAGTACAAACTAAGATAACGCGTAACTTGTGTATAAATTTTGTTGACAAGATATATGTAATTCATAAAAAATGTATATTTTACGTCTGAAGAGGGATATGTTTTTACCCAGTATATAAATATTTTGATTATTTTCCATTCCTGAAATTTTAAGGGTATAAAAATATGTACCAATATTTATAACCAAAAATTTTTTTTATCAGTTTTCCCTTAAAATCTTTTACCGAGACTTCTTAAAACTTTTCTATGAAAGCATTGCATTTTTCTTAAAATTTCATATAAATTATTATTATAGTTCCTGAATATTATACAGTTAGATCCCTAAATATTTTGTACAAATGAAAACAAAATCCCTTTTTCATATATATATGTTGTTTAAAACCACAGTTATCAAACACCAATAAATCGTAATTAACTCGTGATTAAAAAATGTTTTAAAAATCTCACACATAATTGTCTCCGGAGAGATGTGATTATAACTCAATGCAATATTCCATCGTTTAACGAAGCTAACTGGTTCCACAGAAACTTCGCTTTAGCGAATCATGTTATGCAAAACACCCATTATAAACAAAAATAGGATGAAGTTTTGAAGCTTTCTTTGAATTTATTGAAAAAACAAAATAAAAAATGGTATAAAATTTCTGATATTTACATAAGGCAATTCCTTTAATTTAAAAATATTTATTGGCAGTTATTGACTAATTAGAAATGATTAAGAATATGTATTCGTCACTTGAAATATGTGGTCATCAGTAATGAGTATAGAATGTATGATGAAATAGTTATAGATGTACAACAGTAATCTAAAAATCATTTATACTTACATCTATGTATTAAAAGGTAATTCTAAAATAAATTCATGAATTTAAAAGAAACTGTGTAAAGGAATTACTAAAACGAGGAATTACTGAATTTTTAAAACGATGAAATGAAACGTCTAAGTGAAAGCAATATTTAAAAAAAAATATCAGTTTATATCCTATCTGAGTTTGACAGTTTTTCCCAAAACTGTTTATGTTTACAATGAAATAAGGGTGAGTTATAACATGTTTGGTGTTTATTGTTTCCATTTCTATTCTTTCTCATATCTAAGCTTTGGCTAGATATGAGAAATATCTTTAATATAAATATCTTCTAATATAAATATCTTTCTCATATCTAAATAATAATTTTCAAACATCGTACTAATCCAATTTAAATATATATATCGATAAAAAAAAAAAAGAATTTAAGCCCTAAATACAAAAAAATCGTCAAAAATTCATATTTTTAACTGTATAAAGCTTTTACAGATAAGAAATACTTAAATCTAAAATGCTACAAATGCCTTGATGCTCTCTTTAATTCAGCACGTTCGGGACCATGGGCATGCCAAATTAGCAATTTTGCTAATATATTTCTATGTTGTATAGCGTTAATATATTTGAAAGGGGAATAACAAAGATAAATCACTCTGATTAAAACTTTGAACAATTAAAAGATGTATTTATTGAGTTACGGGCATTGTGAACGCGTGTGTATGATATAAAAATTCGATAAAGTATTCGTCATATTATGGCAATTGCAAAATTAAATTCAAACATTAAATAGAAATTTAATTTAATATCCTAGTATTGTGATAAAACGCACGGCACACACACAAAAATGTTATATATCGCCATAATAGTTAAAATAAATGAAAAACTATACTCTAATCATGTAATTACGTTTATTGGCATTTCAAGAACACCTGCTGAGCTTCAAAAACATTTTACTGCACATCAATTGTATATAAATAGTTATGTTGGGAAAACGTGATATGTAACCCGATAGAAATCAAGAAACATTTCACTGAACTGAAAACTGACAGTTACAATGAACACTGTTCGAAAATAAGAGGTCGCTGAGTCGCCACCTGGTTGTCAAGGTCAACAAACTTCAAAGTTGACACAAAAAAATCCGAATGCGAATAGCTCTATCGATGCCAGATTATTGAATTAGCCGAAACATAGAATGCCGGATCAAAGAGGGATATTATTGCAGCTTACAATCATAGTTGAAATTCTGAAAAAAGCATAAGACACGGATTTCAATCGCAAAAACAAGCTGGTTTGATAAACATTTCTTCCTCTGTTTCAGAATTGCAACCTAACAAATAAAAGAAATGAGCTATTTTATCAGCCACACACAGTTAATATGCAAACTGCAAAAGTTTGTTGATAAAAGCGTTTCTTAAATCCAAATCAGAGCATTCGAAACTCTAACTCAAGGAAGCTGTTATGTTTCATAACTGGTAATTGCTTTCAATTCTTCTGTACGGAAAACAAATATATGGTTGTACAAAATATTATTATATGCTAAGTATTAGATCTGTTATCGTTAGAATAATCTTACTAAGAAAAGAATACACAAGTATCAGATTTTCTTAAATGCGTTATCGTTAGCATAAGAATTATCAGCAAAATCATCTCAAAACCTTAAATTTAACATTTAAAAGGAAAAGAGTAAATAATTTTTTTTTTATTTCCGCAATTCAAATTCTTGCGCTAAGTATCTTTTTAATGAAAAACTCTTGAGCATACAGGGTAGCAAAAATTTAGTTTCATGAAAAATTCTGATACAGAATCTAAATGAGATTGAACAATTCATGTAAGTTAAGACTTTAAATACATTTATCCTGTCTAGTGTTATATTTTATTACTTTTTAATCATAAAAATAATAATTATTTTTCAAAGTATTAATTTAAAAATATCTCATTCGAAATGACTGAGCGACTATTATTGGCTACTTCAAGCATGTGAGAGACATGCGTGAAAAATCCTGGTTCATGAAACATGCGTTTTTAACATATTTTTTTGTTCATTTTCAATTACTGAAGTAAGAAGAGTATAAAATAACTGATAAATGCTTAAAAGCGGATAATAATGGAAAATAATTTTATGAAAAAATTATGAAGAGTAAAAAAGAGTACATGCTTGATTAGTGAGTGTTTTATGTGTATCAAAAACTTTTCAACAGAATAAATCACATATACTGAAATTAAATTTATGAATTTATAAAAGATTCATAAGAAATTTATGATTTACAGATGCATACTCACACAAACACTTGATTACAAATAATTATAAACATACTTTAATAACGCGTGTTGGTCCTCCTTTATCTCGGACCACAACCAATATTCATTTTGATATGGACTCAACAAGTTACCGATACCTTAACTGAAGAATATTTTGACATAAAGGCAGCTCTAAGTTAGGAGAGACTGGATGGTGGCGTTACATAAATGCTCCATAAGATTGAATTTATATGACTGAGTTGGCATTGGAATCCGATGAAATTCTAATTGATGTTTTCCAAACCTAAATCAGACCGATCGAGCATAGAAGCGATGATCATTGTCCTGATGAAAATGGGAATATTATAACCATAAATGAGTACACGCGAGCGGCAACGATGTTGAAGTAGACTCTATTGTTCGGGGTAGTATCCACATATATCAAGGGACCCATTGTACTCCAGAAAAACATTCCTTACATCATAATTCCATCACCACCAACCTGAACAGTTGTCATTGGGCAGAAGATGTCCATGAATTCGAGCTGTCTGAGTCATATTCTGATCCTGCCAGGTACATGATAGAGCTGGAAACAAGATTCATCCTCCAGACTACTTTTTCCCAGTCTTTAAGAGACCAGTCCTGTAACAGGCGCCATTTCCTATTTTTCTGTGAAATCAAAGTTACTCTTGATAATCTTACAGCAAACGCCGATCCTATTCAAAGCCCGGATCATGCGATGGAATATGCTTTATGAATTACCTGCATTAAATTCAGCTGTATAGCGTCCTACTGTTGCTCTTCTATTACTGCATATTACACGTGTTACTCGCATTTCACCTTGCTCGTTGATCAGCTTTTTTGAAACAGAAGAGATCTTATCATTTGAAGTTTTTATATCCTTAACTGCCACTCTTTAAACACCTATATACTGTTCGACGAGAAAATCTTAAAAGGATCGTTGTTTCAGTGAAGCTGTCTCCAACTCATTGTGCACCAACGTTCATCCCTCGTTCAAAGTCAATTAAATATTTTGTATTACCCATTTTGACATTATATAGGTTGACAGGTTTTACTGGAGCTCCTGAGCCAACGACTCTAAATCTCCATATCAGAGCAGTTTGGGATGCTTGACTTTGGCTTTTTCCAGCCCAGAATTGCATAAAAGATATTTTGGATGGCTTTATAGTGTAAAATTAATTTATCAGAGTGATTTAAAATTTAAAAGGATGAAAAAATTAAGTGATAGAGAGTTTTTAAAGTATTGGATTTAACCTTTTTTTTTTTTCCCCTTTTCGGAGAAAGGGTAGGTGAAGGTGAGGGGGTGAAAGCAGTTGACCAATGGGGTTGCTGCTTATATGTTAGGGTGTGTTTTCAAAGTGAGAAGATATCCTGGTTTGTATGAGAGTTGTGAATGGTCGGCTTAGTATTTTGACATTAAATTCCGTAGTAACTACATCATTCTAAACTGAGCGCTCTTTGCATGAGAGACTTTGCATTGTTACGTCACTATGCGTGTATGCGTGAGTGTTGTATATTTGCTTACATAAAGCGATTAAGATATTTTATCTTAATTTACACTTTAAGCATTTTTATTCATTCAGTTTAATTATTAAAAATATCTAAATTGCATTACTTATAAAGGATTACTTGAAAACGGTGTAAGTCTTACTTCCTTTTTTAGATTAGATAATAGAAAACTATACTTTTCAATAACAAAAATAATAAAATAATGGATATTAATGACAATTGTTATGTTTAAATTCTATTAGAGATAAGTATGATTTTACTGAGCATATTAAGATGTATATACTAATTTTAGTCAGTCGCAGTCGCGACGAACTGAGTATTTGTAAGTACAGATATCCATTAATTTACAGTCGCATTTCCTTCTAAAGTTGAATTAAAAGCCTTTACAAACCAAATAAAATAAGAAAAATTTGAAATTTAGCTTAACGGCTTCATCAAATTCATATGACATAGTATATCTGAATAAGAATGAAATGCAGGTACTTGATGACGTTGGATTTCAAGTACAGAAAATAATGTATAGTTTTTAATACAAATTTACAATAATATTGCTTGGTCTATAGAAGTTTGCCTTTGAAAAATGATCTTGAATCTTTCATTGGACTAAAAGACATATTTTGATCATCTTAATTTCAGTGGTGTATTATTTTGTCTACTATATGTAGGGGTCAATAAGTTGGAATGCTTGGCTTACATTCAGATAATTGTTTTTCAGGTTGATGATATTTCACTAGATTTCTATTGCGATCAAGCTCTTGAAATTAACTATTTAAGATTTCAAAGGATTAAACATTGCAGGATCAGTTAACTATAACAAATAACGAATCTTTTAATAATGGATAAAAATCGAAAAGTTGAGAAAAGATTGACACAATACGACATATTGTAAAATTGATTATTTTATCCCAAAGAAACAAATAAGGAATATTCTAGAAAGTGAGAATTAGTACATTAGTTTTCATTTTTAAGGGTTCAAATAATAAATATACGGTTAAAAGTATATTGCAAAGAAAATAAAAATTTAATTGTAAAGGTAATTATGATTAAAAAAAACGTGGAATAATAATAGTTTTCAAAGCAGATTTAATTATTAATACGAGAACAATTCAATAATGTTACATATATAACGAGAAATTAACAAAATATCAAACTTACCATAATTTTTTATACAAACTGCTTTACAAGAGGTAGAGATACATTCGAAATAGATTTTGGTGAGGTTCTCTTACTTTCTGATCTAAAAGGAAGAGAAACAATAGTGAATAAACATTAGATATTCGATTTAAAATAAAAGTATTTACAACATATACTTAAAATCCACTCAAGATAAAATAACTCATTTAAAAGGAAATCTATTTCCAAGGATCTAATACTTAGTGTACTTAACAATATAGAGCATTAAAAATATAAACAATTTTATTAACATGATGTATAGCATTCATTACTATAGATAAAAAGCTCAATTTAATAAAGAAATTAATCACTCATTTATATAAAACTTTTTAGTTTAAAAAAACAAAGTAATTTCTGATGTCTCTTCCATTTCCTAATTAATTTTTTTAAAAAAATATTTAATAGTTAGTTATACATTTCAAGTAATGTATATTTATTTATAATTTTTTTTATTAACATCACATAAGTGTACTGTTGTTAAGTGACGAAAACAGTGCATGAAAAGGTTATTAACATCACTTCAAGGGACAGGTTTCAGGGGAATCAGGAACAAAACCCACAATTCGATCCAAACAGTGCTAGTCATTAAGCTTGCGACTAGATCACTCTGTAGAGATTAACAGCGAGAAATTTTCTTTTCTATGTAAAAATACAAAATAATGTGAAAAAGCAAACGATTGGTATCGGCAGGGAAGACCGCAATTTTAAGCTTGGATCATATGACGAAGATTTGTATTTACTCTTCTAAATTCCACAACACGCCAAATGAGGACCTTGATATTTAGTTCAGGTTCATCTGCCTAAAGTTGCTGCCTTCTTCCGCATGACAGATATTTAGAATACTCAGGACATAAATACGATGCTCGTCAATAAGAATATATGACTATGAATGCTTCAGGAATTACCTAGCAGCTAGGTCCTTTATTGCGGAAAACTCCATTAGCAATGCCTTTTGAACCAAAGAAAACATAAACAAAATGACATTTTTCTATGTATAAATTTTTAAGTCAAACATTTCTTTTATTATATTTGAAATTTCATTCTTTTCATATGTTACTTCAATTTATGAATACAATAAAGTTAAAACTTAAATTACTGAAATTACCCTTCTTCCCAAGAAGTTTGAAATAAATTTAGAACATAGTCTTTCTGCATGATCTTCTCTATGTATTTAAGTAAAATATGATATGCAGATGAAGAGAAGAAAAGATTTGAGAAAAGAGTATCTAAATTATGAAACTAAAATTCTAGATACCATCCCAACTCTTACAACAGTTTTCATTTCGTTTCTATGCATGAGACGCATTATTTATTCATATTTGGTAAAATACAAGTAATTTCATTCTAACCGAGAAGAGATCAGAAAAAAAAGTATTTCAGTTCCACTAGATTACATTTGTAAAATTCTTTTTAGTTGCACATACGCGATATCATTTGGTAGAATCTAAAAGAAATATTAAATTAACTGAAACAAAATTTGATTTAGAAACTAATAAAGAAAGTAGACTCATATTTCTCGGAACGAATAAGCGACTCATTCAAACGCAAGGCACATGAATTTGAAGGCATTTATTTTCATGGTAGACCATAAACAGTAACTCTTGGTAGAAAATGTTTTCAGATAATAAAAGTTGAAAGTGTTTCCCTCTTATTGCCTAATAATTCCATTTTTACGTCTAAATCATTTGAAACATTACTGAATTTGAATTATTACATTTTTTTTATATGCTTGATCATCAAAAAAGATATTCATGAAACAAAAAATATGCGCTCCGAATACCTTTCTTCGGATTTCACAAAAAATGCACTTAGCATTAATATTATAAAAAATTAATATTTCAGAATATATATATATATAACATTATTTCAGATACGAAAGAATGGTTTTTTTACTTCAAAAACTTAAACATTTAATAGCATCTCGATTCTTCGCAAAAATATATCGGATGAGGTTTTTGAATATCATATCAATATTGAAAATCAATAGACCATACATAATATTTGCATAAATGTAAGCATTTTTATTGAGATATTTGAAATAAATATTGTACACAAAAGTAAATTTTCAATTAAGAAGATGTATTGTTTAAATTTCCATTGATATATCACTATATAACTGAAAAATATATTACAGTGTCATCATAATTTCAAACCAAATGACATTATGAGGACGAAAATTCAGCCACATAAACAATATGTAAGTTTTCATTTTATTTCTTGTTACGTGAGGACTTTACTCGAATCAATATACCAACTACTATTACTTGATGGCAGATCATGGTAAGCATCGGGATTCAATCCCTAGTACCACCAGACTTCGGCTAATTTTCGAAAGTTTCAAGATATATGTATGTTAAGCTAATCATAATTATGTAGGATTTTTAAGCTTTGGTCTTACGAAATATATTTTCTCTTTGTAAAAAATACGTTAAGAGGTTAGTTTTTATTCACTATGCTTTGTTTCACTTCTGCATTGCATTTAAAGAATATACTTTCCTTTCACTGCAATATATTTAAGAATAAAGCACAAATAAAAAGCAATCCTTGTGATGGGGGAAATCGTAATAAAAACACATAAGTTTTAAATTTTTTGAAGACTAATTTGAAAAGATTATCAATATACAGTACGAATGTATTTCAAAAGCGATTAAAACGTATCGTAAAAAGAATTTTTTTCATATTTTTTTTAGTTTTAATCACTTTAAGCAACACGAGGGTTACCGGTAACAGATCTGTGATTTTGCATCACGGTTAAATGACTAGAACATTATCTTAGGTATTTTACTTTTCTGACAACCGCACACCACAACATGAGAACTTTGAGGCTCACCTGAAGTTAATTACTACATCCCCATTTTCTATACTGTTTATCTTTGGTCAAATGAAGACATTATTAAATCGCAAATCGGCTGGGACCAAGTAATAAATCTCGAAGCACTAGCCATTGAGCAATCATGGCTTCAGTTTCATGTTTAATGATTGTGTGTTCCAACAGTACACGATTTTGCAGTTTCGTTTCAATATTATAGTATTATGTATTTGTAAAATATTTTAAAGAAAAGTAAATGCTCATTCAACCCTAAACTGATGTGAATTAGAAAACTCAAACAAAAGTGTTTATTCCAAATAAAAATAAAGAAAATGTTTTTCTGGAAAACTGTTAAGTTAATCAAGTAATCAAAAGCTGAATTACGATTGAAATTATTTAGCTTAGCAATCTAAATATGTGTTTTCAATTTGTGTTTTAATATTTTATAAACTCAAAGACATGAATCCTACTTAGATTTTATAGTATATATTTCACATTAAATACACTAAACAGTTTTCTGCCTTATTTTTTGCATTTAGATTCATTCACTGAAACAAAGAGTAACTAATGCGGTGCGACTGTATTGATTTAGTAGCCAAAGGAAGATATTCCTAAGCATTGGCGATATTGCTTTGCATGATACTTTTCAATATTTATATAATGTATCGATTTAATCGTAATATGTATCGCAATCTTAGAAATGGTAAACTTTGTCAGCTCTTTACTTATGCAGCATATATTTGATAAAGAATTAATAAAACATTATTAAAATATGATTCAGGGCAATAGAAAAAAAATTAACACGTTTTCTTTTTGAAACGTACAAAAAAAAAAGATTTTCTAAGATATCGAAGATATTTCAAAGGAAATAGATTAATCTCACAATGGCTTTAATGGCCTTTAATTTTATCCGATATACTGGTCATTTTCTTAAAAAATTCTCATATAAACGTTAAAATGGGTTACAAATGCTTAATTATGGATATGAATATTATTCAACTTAATAAAATTTGTTGAAGCAGTTTTGTTTAAAAACGAAACAGTTCTACATAAATGAAATGATATCGTAACTCATTTCGAAAAATTGCAACAAATGTTAATGTATTCATTTTTCGTTATTACATGTTTCTTGGTAAAATAATTTCAGTATTTTGGTATATAAAAAATTTTAATACTGAAAGTGTTTGCGCTTTCCGACGACTTTCTGGTAAGTTATTTTATTTTCTTCTCAGAATTCTTTTAACTAAATAATCATTAAAAAAAATCAGTATGTTGTAAAGAAGTGAGTCAGTGAATGCCAAAGTTATACGCATAAGAGTCAGATGTGGCTATGATGCGTCATACAATATTTAACTGTGGTCTAGACGTGAAAAAAATTGGAAAAAAGAGAAAAATTGGTTGACAAGAAAAAGAGACGAAAGCAGAGGAGGATCGCTAGGTTATCCTGGGGATGCGCCCCCCGTGTTTACCAAAGACAGTAAACCCCATAGGAAAGAAAAAAGATCACTAGGGTGCCTCGGGATCATGATGACCGTACTTACCTAAAGAAGGCAAGTCTCTGAGGTTTCCTGACATAATCCACAGGGTCAGAATGCCCGGCTATACCTTCAGACGCTGATTACCCATTTTAGTCGCCTCTTACGACATGCATGACCTACAATAGGACTATTCTGTTATACCCATGGATCATATGTTGTAAAGAATATGCTTTAATATTAAAAAAACAATACAATTAAACATTGTCGAGCCTATGTATTTCGACTCCGTAAGTAACGAACCTTTTTTTCAGGAGAGAGAAACTTGAATTTTCACTATAAAACAGTTTCTGTACATGGAACAAAATTTCAGAGTATCGCACAATTTACAAACTCAAGCAATTTTCTTTGCAAGTGGACGAGAACCTTATTGCGACTGACTACCCCACCAATTAGGACATGTTAGATGAATTCTTTGATCAAGAATGGACCAAAGATGCTGATGACAATGAAGATTAATAAATTGAAAAATCCTCAAAAAAACTAGTAATAGAAGCATTTCAATTTACCTGACACAGCTTGTGATTCATTACTGTGTCCATGAAAATTTTTTACTACTCTGAATGAGAGTAAACGTTACGATGAAACAGCTTCAGGGAAAAAAGGTTATGTTCAAAAAGACATTAGAAACTTTTTCGTCCAGAAATAAGCATTCATTTATTTTTTTATTGTACATTAACATTCAATAGTTAGTACTTTTATCAATTTTGTAAATTAAATACATATTTATATATTTTTTAAATTAATGTTTCTGATTAATTAAAGTTTTAAGTTTTCTTTATCCCTAAAAGTAAAAGGTAGTTAATTGATTTTTGTAAGGAAATGATGAAACATTTTCAATTTGTACCATATTCCCTTTGTAATCTTGCTACACCGCATTCCCGTATATCATATTCCCTGCCGGTAACCAGGCGTTTTTACACAGGGAAATTATTGCACAGAAAATTATTTTAAGCCCTTCATTATTTGAATAATGTAGGCTAACAAAACAAAACAATTTAATTTTTTTGTAGTTTTGGTTATTTCATGTGTATTTTTTAATTTTGTTATTTCTATTACAATATTGATATCAGTTCCATAACAAAAGTTCAAACTCGCATCTTGAAAACTTTCCATAACATCTTGAGGAATTATGTCACAGAAAAAATGAGTTTATGAGTCTTTACCCTAATTGAGAGAGTTATGCGAATTTCGTTCGGAGAGGGGAGCTATTTTTCTCAAAGTCATATTACAATGTGAAGTAATCGTATTTTCTTACTAAGAAAACATGGATTAGATCATCATTTGCACTTAGATCATTGCCAAGGTTTAAAAAAAGCAGAATGAGAAATGAAAAAAAGTGACATAATTTCTTTGATTGAGCCAAATAACTGAAATGACAACAAGCAAACAATCCCCCTGTTTGTCTCAGATTTATATACAGCAAGAGAGTTTTTATGCTATGAATACAAGGCGTGAATATGTTTTATTACACTTAATCTACTTTCAGATTTACGCATGAAAATGATAGGAAAAGTGACAAAGCTACGTTTATATCATATTTATTTTACGGAAATTTCATTCCAAAAATTTAAACAGAATAATTCGAAAAATAATGTGAGTCTCATTTGAGTTTTACAGGACTTTCTAACTTGAAAAGTTTTCTCATAAACAGAAGTCGCACATACATTTATTTTCACGAAAAGGTGAAATTAAGCTCCTATAGATAAAAAAAAAGGGGGGGGAGCTAGCTGTCATATAAATTTTTATGTTATTAATTTATAACTTATTTATAAAACACTTTTATTTCTGTTAATTCCTCATTCTTTTCTGTCCCTCATAATTTCATTCTTATATTTTAGTTCGTTTGGTATTAGTGTCAGATAAAGAAGTGGCAAATGGTATCTCAATGTACTCAAAGTCTCTTCGATTACCAAATGAAGCGCCTGCATGAATACATTTTAAATTAACAAGGAAAACAATTTTTATTTCCACTAATATAATTTATTGTTAAACTACATTTAATTTGTTTCATCTGTCTGCTATAATCAATCACAGCCGCGGTAGCCGAGTTGTAATGGTCACGATCTCGGGGTCGGAGTACCTTCCGTCCAGTCGTGGTTAAATTCCAGATGCCACTAAACACCGCTATGTGCTGAGGCCGATGCACGTTAAATATGTTGTGTATGAGGCTCCCAATCTTCCCGTTGGCTTTGTGTGGAAGTTTGTGGAGGGTAGAGTCAGTTCAGGTGTCCTCGTCTCTTGACCAATGTTAATAATTATTAGGTCTATCTCCAAAAACTCTCGTGTTTTTCCAATGTACAACGTAAATAAACAATCATAAAAAAAACTGCCCTAAACTTTTTTTGAATTAAAGATTTTAATAATTTCACTGTCATTATTAAAAACATAGTTCCTTTGATTGGACATCAAATATAATTCTTAATATTATTTCCTCTAAAACTGATTAGAATTTAAAAGTTTCAAAACTAGATGTGTGCGAATACTGTATGCAAAAACACTAAAGAAAATTTAGTTTTATAAAATTTAAGTTTTAATGAAATAATATATTATTTAATGTGAATTTTATATGGTGGCCTTGTATAATTTCAAATAAATTAACATGACCTTATAACAAAAAATGCTTCTGTGGCCTTTCAGCACAAAAGAGTTCCTTCCTTCTGATTTTATTATTTTTCTTCTGTTTCACTAAATGTAGCTTATAAGTCGCTCGTATTCCTCTGTTTTTTACAAGACGTTGTTTCTGAATCAAATGATTTTTATTCTAGCTTCCCTTTTCTTGTTCTTGTTTGTTCTTTCCTGTGTTGATTTTCTTTATTTTATACTTCACACAACATTTTCTCATATTAACTCTTGTAGACTTTTCGCTGATTAAATAACATGTCTCTCGTATAGAAACTATTTGAGTTCAGGGACAAGAACAAAAAAGTTATTTTATTATTTTTACCATTAAAATAAATTTTTTTAGCTTTTGATAATTGTCGTATGTTTCTAATAGTTCACTAAATAATTTTATAAAATAAATGAGCTTCCTATGTTTTGTTGTATTGCATAACGGGATTTTTGTGACGAATGTCACCTATCCTTAAAAATAATTCATAAAAACCATTTGGCTCAAAACTTTGATTATTTGTTTCTGAAGAGAAGCAGAAGGCTCCTTATCATTACCGGAGATGATCGTATCGAGTAGTGGATTTGCATCCCGATTTGATAAAAGACAATCGTGCAGAAAATAATAGGGAATTACAGCACAAAATATATTCAACGGGGCCTTAAAACCATCGCTCTCACTCGGACTCATATTCCAAAACTAGGGAAATCGTAATCCGAACAAAGACCATCAAGTGATAGTGTTGACATGCATTAAACACAAGTATCTTCCTCACTGTTTAAGGAATAAAGAAATTGGATAGTTGCTCTGGAGAAAAATAAGTCTGATATAATTACTTTATTGTTTTCTTGCAGAGATAATGCTTATCTCAGATCACCAGGAAGAAAGTCATTTTTCGTGAGAATGTAAAATTCTGTAATTTCCTTTGTATTGATGTCGCTCTGGAAGCACACGAGACATTTGCAGAGGATCTTATAATTCTGGACCACAGATAAATAATGTTTGCGAAGATGTGTCATTTCACGCTCCTAACTACACACCATAATAATGCCTGGTAGAATTTAATGCTTTGTAGAGCCTATAACTTAACACTTCTGTCTTTTATAGAATCAAACTTGAGTACACGGATAAACTCATACATCATCAGACATGTAGATCGTGATCTCCACAATAGATCTGCTGCAGCTTCACGGAATGACGTGAGAGAATGAACTAAAAACTTAACTTCGTCTTTTGTCCGCAGTACAAATTTACGTGATAAGTCACCTTAAGGTCTCGAAAATCTTTAGATGGACATTAGTATAAGTCAACCAGAAACAAACCGTAATGCCTAATTAAACATGCTTATAGAATTACCCAGCATCGTCCCTACAAAACAAACCACTTTTTGCATGTGATCCGTGTTTTATCAATTAGCATCACTAGGCATTAATTTTGACGTATAGTGGAATTGACGAAGAGGGTAGGGGCCATAAATAACCAGACTATCATAAGATTTACCATATATTGAATCTAGCAGTTATCGCAGCTCATGTGATTTAGCTTCGATGATTAACATTATTTATCTTCATTAAGTTAAGAACAATTAGTGAATAGCACATACTTATAATGTCAGTTACTTGTATCTATGGGCCTTTTTCATAAAGTTCTTCCATAACAAATTCGTTAATTGAAATAACCATTGTCTCTATGGAAGTGTAGAATAGATATAATTTTAGTAGTGTGATGAAAAGTAATAGAAAAATAACAGGTGTGTACGTATTGGTGTGCACACATTTTTTAGGGGCAAACTAAAACCCACCAAACTTCTACAAGGTTTTCGCAAAGCAACGATATTCGCCTTTCCTTGGCATGAACTCCCAAAATCAAATGGGCATTGATCCTGATCAATAGCCTATGAAAATAAAACTAAGAGCAGAATGGAAATTATCAAATGTAATAAAAAGCTTTATGATCCCAGCATCACATAGTGAAATGAGATATGTTTATAATCCAGAGAAAACGAATATCGTGAAACATTTTCCTTGAGGATGAGAGATAATATAATCGGTTCAAAATATAATTCCTTATCATAGCATTACAATGAATAAGTTTACATGAGTGAAAGAATAATACATAAATACAAATACTTATAAATCTGTGAATATTTGCTAATACATCTCTTTTTCGAAGCCTAAATTAATTGCTTAAATAATGTACATTAAAATTTCAGAGTTTGTGACATAGGAATAAAAATAATATACAATTATTAAAATGTTATTTCAGTTATAAAAGGGGGGATGAAAAATATGTTAATTAATTTACTTGCAGAAGAAAACAAAACTTATACTACGAATCATAATATTAAATATAAATAATTTTCATAAAAATTATCGTCAAAATTCATTAAGTATCATGTTTCTGATAAAGTTAGATAATCTAAACAGGAATTTAACTAAAAGATTATGATTATGATTTTTATTTTAATAACTGTTATTATTTTAAAAAATATTTTCGTTAACACAGTGAATATTTAATCAATTAGAGCCAAAGCTCTTAATTGCATTTTAATCAAGCTGTAAAGGTTAGAGGTGAAAAAAAAATTTACCTTCCGGCTAAATTTTTTTTACAATTGTGATCCATGGAATAAATATTTTTCTTAGTCTGAATTAAATGAATACATTTCTAGCTGTTTTCATTTTATATAACTATAGTTTTATTAAAATAATAAATAAAATGTTTTTTGTTAACTTCATGCTATTCCATTTTTTTAAGAATATTTTTTTTTGTTAAAAAATTAAAAGCTAAAAGAATGCTGAAAGCCTGCATTAAACTGAAAAATAAATGTTAATGAAAGGATTTTTTTTTCCATTTGGAAAAAAGTCAATTTAAAGATAAGTAACAGTCTCTACTCCCTGAAACCCAAAGAAATGCTAACAATCATTCTAAAAACTTCGCAAATTCCTTCATTTAGAAAAAAAGATTGTTATTAAGAATCTATACTTAATAAAAATAAATTTTAATTGCCTTGCAAACGAAGACTGAATTACAAATAAGTCTCTATAATAAAATGATTATAATAATCATTTTATTATAATTATTTATTTCATAATGACAAACATTTCAAAATAAACTTTTGAACAGGAAGAATCGTTCTCAAAAATTTTCTCAATAAACTCCTCTATATCAAGATTTTTTTTTTCAATATTTGGTGTGGATAGGTATTATTTGATAACATTCACAGATAGTGTGGCAGATGTTTTTCATAATTTGAATAGATATTAAGAAACTTACCTCATACTTCAAAAAGATTTGTTTCAAAATATTTATATGTCTGAAATTTTTTCACTATTTTCAAATGGAATCATAATTTTTGCAAAACTTAAAATAAGGTAATGCAAATTGCAAGACCCGAGTTGCATATTTTGATAACTCTAGAAAAGTAATAATTAGATTGTTAACTTGACATGGACAAAATGAGACAAAAAAAGGAACGTGTAATGAAAGACAGAAATATGTTTTAAAGCACTGATGTAAAATCTGATTAGCTGAAACATAAAATCTGATTTATTACGTAAAATCGGAAGCATGCCAATTCCTTCCGAAGCAAAGGGGGGAAAAAACTTAACATCCTTCCGTTCTAATGTAACAAAAGAGAAAAAATGCGTATACTCCATAAATTTTCTAATTTTTGTTCCTGATTAGGCTGATGAGAAAATAAAAAAAAAATTAAAGAAACTTTCCTGTCTATTATTATTTCCATAGATTGTTATACTTCAGACATTGAATGAAACTTGCAATTCCTGAAATTTTCAATACATATTTTTATTACTCTTTTTATAGATATATTATTACATTTAAAATTATTTTTATTTTGAAATATAGGGAAAAAACTGTCCTGTTTTGACTTTGACATTTATTCTAAAAGAGATATAGATTCTTACTTTAATCATAGCCTAATTACAATAGAAATAAAATTAATCATATTCATTCATAACTTTTTGAAATTAATTATAACTACTACAATGTACAATAATACAAGAAAAATCGTTATAAGAAAAATCATCTTCAATTTTAGTGCACATGTTTTGCGTCAAACCAATTAAACCATTTGTTTTTCTTACAACGAATAAGGGAATTTAATTTAATCAGTTAATCGAATGTTACAGAATTCTGCTCTACAACTAAGAATGATACCATACACATTTGCAATACATTATTGTTTTAAAAGTAACCATTAATATTTTTTTAGAGTTATTAAAAAACTGTCTGCGGTCTGGGTGTGAATATTTATTATTAAATATAAATTTTACTATCATTTCAAAAAATGCTATTTATTACAAAAAATTGCTTTCTATTGAAATCTTTCAAATGTTAATAATCATTTAACACTCAATTATTCAATACCTGTAATATTAATTTATTTCAAATATGATATAATTATTTATACTACATTTAATTTAATGTACAAGTGGGGCCGAAATGCATTCATACATGTTATTCAATCTCGAAATCAACAGCTTTAAAATATTATCTGACTGAGCACTTGATGCAAGTATAATCTTATTAAATATTCATAGAATTAAATGTGTAGTGAAATTTGTTTCATTTAATCAACGGACACGAAATCCCAGTCAATTAATGCGCAAACAAGATTGTTGAAACGCGCTTTGCTCTTCAGAATAGCTATCTGCCAATCGAATAGTTGTCTTTATTGACATTTAATCTTGTTCAAGAGCATTTGCTGATTATATAATTACATTGTTCCCATGTTTAAATACAATCGAGATGCTACCTTTATTAAATTGTTTCAGATTCTGTTTGGCATGTTCTCATTTCGAAGCAGGATCAAAATATTTTCTACATTTTTTTCGTGTTCCAGATGCAACACGAAAACTAGAGGTAAAGTACCTCATGATTTCGAGCCACTGTCAAATGATGAAGACCACATCTGAATTGACATATCATACTCCAGACTTCCACGTCATCCTAATGTGGGGATTTAAAGCCTCAGCCTCTTTAACGTACCTCAACTCGAAAGAGTGAGTGATGATATAGTTTAATGGCGCAAGAGCCAGAGTGGCTGTGCTGTGACAAACAAGGTGTAACTGTGGTCTAGACATTTGAAAAATGTAAAAGAAAGTAAAAATTAACTGACAAAAAGAAAGGTTGGAAGTAGAGAAGAATCACTACGGTATCCCGGGGTTGCATCATCAATGTTTACAAGAGACAAAATCACATGGGAAAGATAATGCTCATTAGGATGCCTCGAGGGATCATGATTCCTGTCCTACCTGGAGAAGGTAAGCCCTTCAGGGCACGACTCAACAACAAAATAAGACCAGCCATGAGTTTAATAACAATTTATATAGTTATCAATGAATTAATGCAGGATATGTTACTGATTTTTTGTTTATTTTGCAAATTTTAAAGTGCATCACAATTTTACGTTGTCTTTTTGCCTTTCATTGCTTTATAACTTGAAGATTTTCTTAAAAACCAATTTGATAAAGAGAATAATGATTTAATGCAGCATAGCGTTTGTTTGAAAAATACATTTACTTTCATCTTAAAATTAATATTAAGGGGTTAGATAAATCGATATAGAACTTATCTCAAGTATTAAATATTCTGTGAATGAATCGAGACAATTCATTACACTTAACTGGAATCTAAAGAGCGTAATCAATGGATTGTTTATTAATGTTACTCTTTGAAACTACTTGAGGGCTATTGGTGACGGACCTCGTAATTTAAACCTCAAACAAGGGGTGAGAACGGCACCCGATATATGTGGTACCCACTCTCATCTTTCTTTACCAAACTTCCACCTATCCTAATGGAAAAACTTTTAGCTTTGACAGATTTAACTTATATCAATCCACAGTGGATGAAATGAAATATTACTTATACAATTTTTTAACGAAAATAAAACCAAGTTTAATCCGCAATCCTTTTATTTTGAATCTCGTTTTTCTTTTTCTCATATTCGAGGAACCAAAACTACCCAAATATTTTTTACATTGATGTGAATTGGCATGTGTTTGACTTCGCGTTTCTCTAATTAATATTTAAACTCCATTAAAACTATTTACACGAACTTAACTTAAAAAAAAAAAGACTAGAAATATTTTATTTCAACCATTACTTCGGAACCTTTACGTAATTTCTTATTCACATAACAGTTTGGATGAAGAAAAGAAATAGTGCCTTTAATTTCTTAATTAAAAATGCGAAACATGTATCCATGAATTTCAGTGTTCCATCTTTATGGTGTTATAAACTACAAAATTGAGCAACGTATACATTTACACATGAAAAGTTTTCTTACTGCTATTTTCTTTTAATGTAAATAAAGCTTTCAGTAAACGATACAGAATCGAATTTTCGTTCTTTATTCATAATTTCGTTTCATTTACTGAATCTATTAAATAACAGCCCTTAATTCATGCATAGAATTTTCAAAAATGAATTAAAAAAATTTATGTGACTGTAATATTCTTTTTTTCAGAAATTTAAGTTTCATAATTGAAAAATAGGTGGGAATACACACGAATTCACTTATTTTAAGTATTTTTTTTATTATTGTCTTCACGGCCCACTTTTAAATCACGAAATTTGATTCAAAATACGTTACATTTTGCAATAAACATAAAAGCAAAAAATAATTTCACTCAGACCTTGCAATAGGTACGAAAATCCTTATTAAATTTTTCGATTATTTCCTGTTGAAAAAGAAATAGTTTACTCAAAACGTTGCGAATTTCAATTAACTCTTGTTATTTGAGTAAACTTAGGAGATTAGTCTTCAATTTGAAATAAATAACTTATTTGCCAAATTGTATGTGTCCCCCCTCCTTTTTATCGGTAACAAAAATACCGCATTTTTTTTCCATATCACTCAAAGCCATGACAGTGGACTGAATTCCAAAAAGTAACATTTCTAGGTCATCCGTCAAAGATTTGATAGTATTAGTCTGGAATACTCCCAAGAGAGAGGACGACCATCAAAATGCTGACATTTCAAGAATTCGTAAATAACCAGCGGAAAGTTATTTTTATATCATCGGGGAGCCTCAAATCAAGCGGGAACATTGTTTGAACTATGAACGAATTTTAACCCTTAAAGTCGTATTTCATGCACAAAAATAAACTACTTAAATTGGATTTTAAAGTTGTTCTACTTTCTAAAAGTTTTGCCAAAACTTACGAGGCTTTAAGTGTTACATATATATATTTAGTTAGATAGTCCCAGTCTAGGATACATGAAAAAAGCATTAACTAAGAATGAACGTAAAGATAGAAATTTTTTGCAGCAATATTCGATGAGATTTTGCTAAATTTTTTGGAAATCCTCTGGAGCAGAGATATAAATCTTGCTCCTTAACTTTTTAGCTTGTATAATATTTTACCGTATTGAATAAAAATTCTGCATCTACAAATGTAAAAATAATTATATTAAACAAAATATACACCTATAAAAAACGCAAGAATTCCATTAGTCTTAAAAGCTATTTTTGGCATTTTCTAATATCCCTCTATCAATAATATCAATTAAATACAACGAAAATAATTCAATAGATTATTAGCACACACACAAATAATGAAACAAATTTATTTTATATAATAGGGAACTGACACGCATTCGATATATATATATATATGTATATAGATCAATCTAAATTTATGTTACTAAAAACAGAGACTTCGAAATAACACACTAGGAAATCTTCTTATACATAAATTTCTACGTAATTTATTGGCAGTCTTAGAATAATATTTTATGTTTTTCATTTGAGTTTATTTTTATAGTTCTATGCAAAAATTACTATACTGTTTCGAATTTTAAGGTATCCGTACACCTTTAAAACGTCATTTTTGTCAAAATTTTCGATTTTCTAATTTTAACATCAGTTTAAATTTTAAACTTTTTTCTTTCTAATAGTGTTTGAATTTTGCTTATACCTTATTTGGAACTTAAGTTACAGGGATTTGAATTTTACTCGTTAGCTGATTTTTGAAACCGGAAGTGCATTTCTGCAGACAGGAAGTTGGAAGAAATGTTTGTTTACATTTTTATTTTTCGGAAATATCTTTTATATGTACAATGGTACAAAATAAATAAATTTTAAAACATGAATCTGAATTTTCAGAATGTTTGAAAATACATTTGGCAACAGGTTTTTAAATACATTTTTATCTTGAATCTGGCAAGAAAAGAGAATCGTTATTGTTTGTTTACATCTGTTTTGGTTTCTGTTCTCATTCTCATAAGTTTCTGATTAAGATTGTTTTTATTGTTGAAAAGCTCAATTTTTTTCGTTTAAAATGGGAAATTCAAAAAGGAGAATTAGTGTTAAAAGAAAAAGACAATTTCGTGGTAATGGTTTTACCAAAAATGATAGCAAAAATAGTACTGTAACTGCTAATGCCAGTGCTTCAAAATTGAACCTTTCTGCCATTCTAGATGAAGAAATTGCTGAATATGAAAATAAACCGCTAACCGGCAACAGAATTATTGACATAGAACTCCTTCTATGCTCAATTTTACAACTTTGTTGCCCCAAATGCTTCCACGATGGTTTGCTGTTACATGAAGACTCGAGGTATGGATTGTGCTCAAGTTTTGCAATAAAATGTAAGCATTGTGACTTTTGCACAGGATTTTCCAGCTCGAAGAAAACATTAAACTATCCTGAGATAAATGCAAGATTTGTTTATGCCATGAGACAAATTGGGAAAGGTTTTTCTGCTGCATATAAATTATGTGCAACATTAAATTTACCCAGGCTCAGTAAAACTGCATACACCAATCATGAGAATAAACTTATGTCTGTGATTTCAGAAGTAAGTGAACTGTCGATGCAAAAGGCAGCTAAGGAAGTTTTGAATATTCATTCATCTAAAAATAAATTAGCTGAATGCGGTGTTTCTGTCGATGGAACATGGCAGCGTAGAGGTTACACTTCTATGAATGGGTGTGTTGCTGCTTTGTCAATCGACACTGGCAAAGTAGTGGACATTGAAATAATGTCATCATATTGTCCGACCTGCAGAAAGCTTTCGAAAATGCCTAAAGGTATTGTATCCGAGACGCTTGAAGCAGATCATGTGTGTCGAAGCAATTTTAAAGGTTCCTCATTAAAGATGGAAGCTGTTGGCGCAAACAGGATCTTCAAACGATCAATTGTGAAACGAGGTTTGAAGTATTCACACTATTATGGAGACGGGGATTCTAAAGGCTTCATCAGCGTGAAAGACACATATGGGAAAGATAGCGTAACTAAACTGGAATGCATTGGGCATGTTCAGAAAAGAGTAGGTGCGAGATTGCGCAAACTGAAATCCAAAAATAAAAGTTTATCTGGTAAAGGTAAACTTACCGATTCGTTTATTGACAGATTGCAAAATTACTATGGAATTGCTGTTCGAAGTAATGTTGGCAATCTACTCAAACTTCAACAGAACGTCATTGCGGCCTTGTACCACTGTGCATCGAGTGGCAAGAAACCCATGCATGGACAGTGCCCTATCGGGAAAGAGAGCTGGTGTTATTATCAGCGAGCACTGTCATGCGGCAAAAAGCCCAAAGAAAAATATAATGGCTTATCCAATGATGTATTAAATTTAATTAAACCTACATATTTAGAACTGTGTTCTAAAGAACTTCTGTCAAAGTGCCTTCATGGTAAGACACAGAATGCCAATGAATGTTTTAATGGCATAATTTGGCAGAGGGTACCGAAAGAGGTTTTCGTGTGCCTTAAAATTTTAAAATCTGGTGCATTGGATGCTGTTATACAGTTTAATGATGGGTACAAGGGTTGTGTTGAAATTTTAAGGAAATTAAATGTAACGTCTGGTTATTTTACCTTAAAATCTTACAAACACCTTGACAGTTGTCGAATTTTTGATGCTGCACGTCATTCAACACCAAATGTAAAGCAGCGTCGAAAAATACTCAGAGCTCTTAGGAAAAAAAAATTAATGTATTAGAAAGCAAAGAAGGTGTTATATATAAATCAGGGGCATTTTAAATACATTTTATTATGTTTATTATTAAAAATTGCAATTGAAAGTTTGTTTTTGATTTTTCTCAAAATGAGTTTTCTTGACATATTTACATATGGCAACATAGATATCAGAAAAAGTTATGAACCAAATTAATTGAAATTTTGCAAGTGTCTTCCTTATACAATTTTTAAGGACCCCTACCACTTTCATGATTATAAAATTGATATATTTTTAGTAACAAAGGTGTAAATCATGTATTGTTGTAACTTTTTTATGATTTTTCATTGTTATTTGACTCGAAACACAATAAAAATTATTGTAATGAGATTTTCATCATGAAAGTAGTACCAGCCCCCAAAAATGTTATGATGAATAAGATAAAAGTTACAGAATAATGATATTTTTGTTTACTTTTGAGTTATGAGCGTTATTCTAATAATCAATTTATGTACTATTTTCACTATGTTTTTCACTCCAAAATTTTTTTTTGATTTAAAAGCAAATTATTAAGTGTGTTTTTCATAGTTTTAGGTTATATTTTAGCATAAAAAAGTATTTTTATAACAAATATCAATGTATTTCAAAAAATTTTCTTCGAAGGTGTACGGATACCTTAAGTAAAATGCTTTTCATGTTACACGATTTATAGATAGCTATATAACACATTTATGTCAATGAAATAAGTAATTTCAAAAACGCTAGTATTTCTTAAGTCTCAACAGTAATCACACTTTTGATATTCTGAAAAATAAAAGTAATTTCACATTCCCAGACTTTATTCAAAAGGAAAGAATTGAAATCCTATAGCTTTTCAAGTTACACCATGCCTTATGCTTTTTTTTTTTACATACATCAATCGATACCCGCCTAGAAATTTTTATGAATATAAATTGTATAATATATCCAATACAAGACATACCATTTCGGTCGTACCCACATAACATATTCCATCCTCCCATTTCAAGGTTGGACAAACAAAAATAGATCAAAAAGGTTTCTTTTTTATAAGATTAGTTGTGTACATAGTAACAAAATTCAGATTTGGAACTCTTCAAGAAATGAAAAAAGAAAATAATAAAAATTCCAAGCACATCATCATTCAATCTCCACTGATTACGTGCCTGAAGCATTTTTTTTAAAAAAATCGATGCGTGAGAAAGTGGAAAAGAGGATGCGGGAGTAAATCCAATATTTTAAGGTTTATATTTTCGGAAAGTCCATTTCTAAAAGCCTTCGGGGTTTCTTGCGTATGGAATACCTATCAGATTGTTGGACTGTTTGACAGGTGGAATGTAGGGACGTCCATTGCGATTTTGGCTTGGGGGAAAGCGAAGAACTTTCAAGGTGGCACTTTCTACTCCCTTTTTGCCTGCCCCTTCTAGCTTGAATTTTGTAAGAACTTCGGTAACTGCCGAATGAATGGCATAGAGAAATGGTCTTGAGAAAAAAAAAAAAGGAAGATTCTCTAATGCTCTTAAAAATACCTAAAATATTTTATTTCCTTCGTAAAAGAATAATGTGTAAAGCAATGTAGGGAATGGAATATGTTAACTAGATTTCTTATAATGGTTTAATATTGTTTTAAATCAGATATTGATATAATATATTATAAAGATTCACATGTAATCCTACATTACTTTTTAGAAAACTCTTAACATGGTTGTTTTAAACGAAAATACCAGATTTTGCTGAATTTTTCCAAAAAAAGAAGCATTATTTTATCATGAAGACAGGCAAATGATTTTAGTATGTTAAATACATGATAAACTAAGTAATAAGATCACTCATTAGGTTATTACGGAAATAAATTAACAAAACTTGTTTTAAAAAATAAATATTAAAATACCGTTTTAGAAATTTAACAAACATTTAATTGTCTTAGTTCTATAAAATTACGTGATGGTTTCTAATCAATGTCAGTGAGTTCTCTTGATGTCAGCGAGATAAAAACAAACAGTGGTTTCACATACACATCATCTAGCAAAATCAATTAATAACCAATGTTATAATCATAAGCATCTAGCAAATGTACAAGACAATGTTTAACAATACACACACACACACACACACATATATATCAGATAATAAAACGAAGATTCCAGCTTTAAGTAAATAATTGAAACAACTTTTTAACATAGAGGAAATTCTTATAAGCTTCAGGTATTAATTTCATACTATATTAAGCATTTGTAGAATTTTTTTTCATGCTGCAAAAAGAGTTTATCACAACGATATCCCCTTAGAATGCCGTTGTTTAAGTTTGGATCATTAAATGTATTCCTTCTTGTACAAGTTATTACATTAGAATAGTTGGAGACATTTTGTCTTTATGTAAAATTCAATTTCAAATAACATGCCAGATAATGCAAAACGAATACACTACCTAATATCAAGACAATATTAATTTAAATTCCTATAAGCAATTTTCAAAAAAAGGTAAAAATTTGTCCTTTTTTTATTTGAAAAAATTTGAATTTAAAGTTATTCAATTCTCTCAGTTATTTTTAGGAGTACTTAAGCTTTCACCAATCCTTTCATTATTCACAATCTCAAAAACCACTACAAAAACTAATTATTCAAATCCATTTAAAAATTAACTTAATACTGCAACAAAAACAGATGAAATTCTCACCTGCAAGACAAACATCTTCTAAATCCCCGTGTGATATATGAACATGCGAACTGCTTAATCTCTGCTATCCCACTGCGTGATGAAATATTTGTGTATTTTAAAACCTGAAAGGGGCTTCTATTAACACGCCCGCACCCGTCACTTGGAATGCCTCCGAAGTGATTTAAAATAGATTTCTCAAACGTCTCCCGATGTCTCTCTAAATCGAAAGGTGACGTCACGGGCTGTCAACACATAAAAGTGAGTTTGAGCGACAGGGGAGGGATGGAAAGGTAGTTTTCACAGTGTACCCTTTAATCTGAAAGATGAGAATTCGTCTGAGTTTATGTAAATTATTTTGAAAAGGGTTTTGAAAATTAAGTTTAAGGATATTGAATTCGTTTTTGCAGGAAATTTAAATTTACGCAATAAAAATTATTAATGCATGCTGCCAAGACAAAGTTTGTGGAGATTTTAAGCTTTCATCATTGGTGTGAAGATATTTGATAACCTGTTATATATATATTCAAAGTTTAGTAAATATACAAATAATTCACACATATATAGTACAGTGTTGGTAGAAAGCCCGTACATCTTTTAAAAATTAATACAAAGTCAGATCAATTTACAAAACGGAAATTCAGCTTTTCTAAAAAGATTGTTAGCTAATGTCAGGATGTACTCGTATACTTCCAAAAATGTCTTGTTAGCGGCCTTATTGATAATTTTTTAACTAAATCGATTGATGGTTATTAAAACTTTTTGCGTAGAGACAAGACTTTTAGAGAAAACTACCTATCTATTCTTTTTCAGCGAGTTTTTAAATCTTAACTAGACTTGCATGGGCAAATCCGTCAGTGCAGTAGGAAACAGTGGATGGACATGGAATCACCACCAAAAGTTATTCGTCTCAATGGCAGCAGTTCAGAGTATTTATTTAGGAATTTCTACTTTCAGAGTATTATAAATCAGAAAAAGGAAGATATCAAATGTAACACACATTGCTATTGAATGCATCTGAAAACCTGATAATAATCATTGAAGAAAAAAATTTAAAGAATATTTTTATGTTATATAATGTAACATAATTTACCAAAACATTTAGGTCTATCACCGCCTAATGTCAAAGAGCCCAATCGGAACACCTTTTTATACACACAAAACTGTTTAATCGTATCATTTATGATGCAGTATTCTAAAAATTTAGGAACATTCCAAAAGTGCGCCATTTTTTTCACTTGACCACACAAGCTTTAAAACCCATTTAGTATTACAGAATAGAAGACAGAACTTGGGACATAATTTACACTTAAAAAAAGGTATAGATTTGTATATAAAGATGTAATTGTATAAAACATGCTCCTCTCTAAAAAATAGTGAAGTCAGAATATAAAATTATTGTTCGAAAGTTTTATTATTAGTGTTCTAATGAAAAATATGTTCCCATTTTAAAATCTATTCTTTAGCAATACGCAAAGACAGCCTTAAAGTGAAAAAAAACACAGTAAAAATATTAAAATCATGTTTCTTCTATTAATGTATTTTCATTTTAGTTTGATTTTGGGTCACAAGAAAAGATACGCATTAAAACGATTGCTGTGTGTGTGTAAACAGTTTAAATTAGACGAAATAATCGCTTAAAGAAATGCAAATAGTGCATTCGTAATCGTTTTATGAAAAGAATAATGAGTATCCTGTTTATACTAGTAGACTATTTCAAGATGAATAACGTTTTGAAATACATTTCCTCCTTCATAAAGAAATTGTATACGGATTCTACATTAAATTTACTACTTGTAAACAACTTAACATCATAAAAGTCGATTGAATAATTCATGGTTCAGCCGCAAGTGATATCAATCGTAAGAAATCTCAAAAGTTCAGCTTCACTTTCAGTTTGTTCGTCAGTCAAGATTCTGGTGAAAAGATCTACTTTGCATATCAATCATTGGCTGCATATCTTAATGATACAGAGTTTTTTTCCCTCACATCTATATGAATATTATGTTATCTGAGTATATTTAGCTGACAAATTGCTTTAACATGGTTTTATCTGTAACAAAATAATTTTCAGCGCAAATAAGTTATAAGATTTTCTGTCTTCTTTTCAAATTATTTTTTTTTAGAAATAGATAAATAAATATAATGAAAAAAAGTTTTTGAGACACTTTTATATTGTATTAAAATCTAAATATTTTTGGTTCTTATAACCAATTCCAAGAAATGTTCCACTGATAGAATATAATTTGCTAGTTAATTTTTTTAATTTGGACTAATCTGCAATAAAATAATTAATCGCAAATAATTTCAAGATTTGTTGTATCATAAGACCACATATATTTCACAAATCTTAGAAATAGATATATAAATGCAATGACTAAAAGTTTAATACTTTTAATACTGCTTTAAAATTTAAGTACATTTTTGTTCTTATGCCTAGTTCAAACCATCTTTTTAAAAATTAATTACTTCAGAAAAATATGTTAACAGTTTCGGTACAATAAAATTAAAATTATTTCATTTATTTATTGTTCATTAATTCGCCTCATATTTTAACATCAACACATAAGTTTTGCTTAGAAGTTTTGTCAGTCAAAATATATTTAAAACCGAATTTTTTTAAAATCAACTATGCAGAATATGTATCTTATAAACAAGAAACTATTAATGTAAAATAAGTATACGAATAAATAGCAGCTTAGAAATAATATATTAGTATAGCACTCATATAATTAAATATAACATCCCCAATAGATTTTTGAAAAAAATGTACACTTTTAAAAAAAAAATGTTTCAAGCAATGAAATGTGTTTCCTTTACTGGAAAGTTTTCATAAATTTCCAGCATCAGTTTAATTTTATTTTCATTATATTTTCTTTTACATTAAGCAACTGTTCACTTTTAGATATCATATGTGAAACATTTAAATAACTCGGTGGATAAATTTCGTATATAAAACTCAACTTAATAAAAACAAACTTATTAAAAGGTCTTTAAATTTTTAGAGATGAATGTTTCCACCATTCTGATTTTAAAATGTAATTTTATGATTTATCCAAATTTAAATGAGTAATAATGCGATTATTTATGTAAGAATTATAACTTTATATTTCCCTTGTTTTTGTCTAATGGACAAAGAACTCGTTTTTAAAGATTTTTTTTCAACGCAAAATAAACAGCAAAATGTGAAATGTTGAGTCTGGAACTTTGTTACATGTCATAATTCTATATAACCATTCATTCTTTTATTTAATAAAACATCAACTGAATAATATTTTTATATTTTTGCACATTTATTTCTCTCATTATTCATTTTTCTGCAACTAACCAAACCACCATTGTTACATGGGAATTCACCGAATATTTCTTTTGAAGCGAACAAGACAATTGCATCTAAAGTACGTGTATTCATCCTATTGTTAAAAGCAATGCAAAATCATTCCCAAATGTAGCTCAGCTGCAAGGTACCTAGAATACAAACTAGTTTTCAGACCACTTCGATTTGCAACAATTATGCCAAGTGTTTCCTCCACTGTCAATCAAGGCAAGGTGACGTCATCTTTATAACCACCGACGTCTATTTGTTGGCAGGTTGGGGCTTTGTCATCGTTTGAGTTTATTTTCATTAGAAGATCTAAAATGTTAGAAAAGAGACAGCTGTCGGCAAGGGCCAAATTAAAAGCTCATTTAATGTAATTGAAGCACTCTAGCATATTCCTGAATACAATAGCATTTGAATTCGTGTAACAGTAATTGAATTCATCCTGGTTTCTTAAGGAGTGCTTGAACCCCAAAAATACGGAGTTTTAGTTTAAATTGTAACGCTTATTTAGATTACAAAAAGGTGAAAGTTGCTTTGTTATTTAATAAGTGTTTTAGTTACAGAGGGAACACTGAAACCAAAATATTAGTTCAATCGATGATTCAAAAGAGAAAATTACATTTTACTTATGCATTTCTTTACTAGATTACATTTTCCTACATTAAATTATTATAGATTTGTTGTAAACTTGTTTAATTGAAGCATAATTTAAACAAATTTGAATATATTTAATTGAAATATAATTCTCCTTGCTTATTTTTACAAAGTAAACAATAATACAAGAACGCTAATACTCCCAATATTTTTTTTAATATTTATTTTATTATCGTAATACTTTAATTCAATATCTCATTCCATTACCCATCGAAGCCGTTAAATTTCAAGATAGCCGATTAAAAGAGCTTGTGCGGTACATTTTTTTTTTGAAAATATATTTGAAGTAACTATATTTCATATTTAATCCTAATATATTAAAACCAAAGACGTTTTTGATTAATATGTATAAAATATACGGTGTATATAGATAAATAGTCGAAACATATACATACGTAAGGCGGATAATTACGTTATCTTTATGACAGAGATATCTGAATAATATGTAAAATCGTAACTATAATTTGAAGCTAACTATTACTTTTAATTTAAACAAAGTGAAACTCAATTTGAAATGATACATAGCAGTTGTTTCAATACATGTGAAATTTTACAAAAGACGTATAAAAACTATCGCTATTTTAAATGTTACAAAATTATTAAATATTTATCTGGATAAAAATTAAATAGAATAAACACTTGTAATACAAACAGGTTTACGAGGGGGATTCAAAAAGTGCTTGTATTTTAAAACAGATGCCATCATTTAGGTAAATTGTTGTTACCATTGGGTGCTGCCAGCTGTTAAAAGGAGCCGAAACAAATCTGACATTGATTCATAGGTTGGTTTCGATTTGGTAGTCATTTGCTGCCAAATCCAAATTTGATTGCGGTAGCGTCATTTTGCGTCGAGTTGTCCTTGTCGAGGATAAATGGATTCATCATTAAATACCGGAAACCAAGTAACAATAAAAACAATGGGTTGCTTACAATGAATCTGCTCCAAAGAATACGAGAATGGTGTCATCGGCCGGAAAAGTTCTGACGAAGAATTTTTGAGATGCGAAATGATTCATGATTATGAATGCAAGTAACTTGACAGCTCTCTAATGTGTCATGATGCTTATTAAAAATATGCCATTTTCGATGCTATGAACGCCATCTTATGAATTTTCTAAGAACGGCCCTCGTAAAATTTCTCACTTAGATTTCTCAGAATGTTAATTGTTTTCATGAATATTTGACATTGGACAGTTCAATATGCATTTCACTGTATAAATGTAAAAAATAAATTTAGAAAAGGGATTAAAATAAAGGAATCATTTTAAAGTACAAACAATATCATTCACTCGGGGGAATAAGCAGTACAATGTTTCTATAATTTCATCTTCAAAGAAAATGAAATTTTGATTAGCTATTCCAAATAATAGAGTGTAATGTATTTTAAGGATTTAAATTTAGATGTTTTTCATCTTTCTCTCGGTGATTTGACATTTTTTTGAAATCATTCTGAAACTAAATACATTTTTATATTCACTTTCATATCATAGTCCATAGAATTTTGGCCCATATAACTTATTTTTTCATTTCAAATCACTAAATATAGTTACTGTATATCAAAATAAAATTTTTTGAAAATATTTATACTTTTATCTTTTTCTGGGAGTGTGTAATGGAGTTTAATGGCGCAAGAGCCATGTGTGGTTCTGTTGCACCAAACAAATTGTAACTTTTATCAAGATGTTTGAATAAATGTAAGAAGACAAAAATTATCTGACGAAAAAGGGTCGAAAATAGAGAAGGGTCAGTAGGACATTCCAAAGGCTCGTCACCCATGTTTACCTAGGATATTAACAAGATCAATAGTGTATATAAGGGCCATGATTCCTGAAATTGCCTATAGAAGCTAAGCCCCTGAGGGGATCTTATTCAAAGAAGTTAAACTTCTTGAAGAATTATTAATATTATCAATATTCCTTTTTCAAATAAGTATCTCATTTTCCTTTCATTTTCATTTTAATCATAAAATAACATGTTAAACCCTTCCATGCCGATAAGTTAAAAGATAAGAATATTTTAAGTATTCGAACTTTGCTTTAACATTCAGTAATTTAAAATAACAAAACGATCCACTTCTTAATATTCTTTCAGAAAGATTCTAAAAAGATTTAAGAACGAGAATTTTTAACGCGAAAGAAAAACAATTTTACGAATTAATTAATTTTTTTCTCAAAAATCAATATCCACAACTAATAAAATATTATGATGCACCAAGGGCTTCAAACAAAACTTTAAAATTAAATTTGGAAAAATAAATCAGAAATATATCCAAAGTAAAACTTTTAAAAAGAAAATTTAATTTATGGTCTATTTTTAAGGTTCGAAACGAAAGACTATCGCGATTCTGTTTCATAACATAACTTATTGATTTATTAAAATATCCTATTTTTCAAATTCACTGTTTTTTTTTTTTTTTTTTTTTGTCCACTGTAAAAAAATCAATTTAATCTAAATTTTAAAATAAATTGATTATTTTCAATACAGTCAATTAAAATTAATAAATTACAAAAGTTTTGAATATTGTTCTAACAAAAATAATGAAATCTTACGGTAACACTTTTGAGGAAAATTTAACAATTTATAAAAAAAGAGCAGAAAGCTGTAAGTTTTAAAATTAATTTCTACATAGTATATTGAATTGACGATAACAAAGAAATGATTGTTCAGGATAAAATATTTTATTTATGGACTCAAAACAGCGAAAGCACACTTTTAACAGAATTTTCTAGTAGTTTCCTTTACAAGATGCATACATGTTTTGAATAACAGAAAATATTAAAAAATTGATATATTTTCCCTGTTAGATAAAAAAAATGTAATTATTTATCAGCATCAAAATTATACATTTTTAAATGTTTAAAGAGAAACCCAAGATATCCAAAGCAAAAAAAAAATGTACTAAAAGTTTAATACTTATATTTTTAAAAAATAAAATTTTATATTTAAAGTTCTTTTAGGTTAATTAAGTTATTTTGAAAAGATTGTCCGTTGTTAAAGAGTTTTAATTAATAGTTAACTTTTTTATTTAAAGATAGTGGTAGTTAAAACGGAAAAATGTAATGAAAATTTCCAAGCAAATAATAAATTTAACTTATCTCACAACTAGCATAATATTCATCCTACGACATCACTTCAGAAAAGAGCTAAATTTGATTTTTCCATTATTATCTAAGAACGGATAAGGTCTGTTTAATAAACAAAGAGGTCGCTTCAGATTATATAATACTTTCAATAACATTTTCATAGTTAACATTTCTTGTTTTAAAATATCCAAGTTTATAGTTCAGTAAAGATAGTTGCGTTTAATAAATTTTTTATATAAAGAGAAAAAAAAATTTTACCAGTATTTTTTTCTGAAAGAAATAAAATGTGTTTCTTAAAGTTTCTGCAAATAATAAGTTAACGCAGCAAATAGATATGAAGAAATAAATGTTTTTCAAGAGAGGTAGTTTAGAAAGTATATTTAGAAACCAGATTTTTTTCAGGGTTTTGTCTCTTTCAACCATTTGTTGCTCATTTTTCTTTTCTATCATCGTCGTAAAAAAGAAGCATAGTCAGCTTTTACACTGGACACTAATTTTTGTAGAAATATAATTTTTAATATCATCATACAGACTTAAATAGGTATCAATAATAATGACAAAAAATAACTCTGAATATAATTTTACTTGTAGAAATAACGATCTTGACAATAACTTTATTATTTTTCTGGTTATAGGAGTAAGCAATTGAAAACCTTTAGGTAATTTTCATATAATTGCTTTTAAATGGAAAATATAGTTCTATTCATAAATTTCTTACCTTGATAAGCTTTATGGTTATATTATTGAATTCTTCTTTATCATTTCAAGCACTTTATATATAATTAGTTTAGTTTTTATTAACGTGGCACTAGAAGAAACACGAGGGCTGTTGGCGACGATCCTTGTAATTTTGAACCACGGTCAAGTGACGAGGACGACACCCGAATTGGCACCCCCCTCTTCTAACATCCACACCACGCATACGGGAGGACTTTTGGCCCCGAACAGATTTAACGTGCATCAGCCCCGGCAACACGGCGGGTCTTTGGTGGCCAAGGATCGAACCCGCGATTGAGCGAAAACCGCCAGTCCACGACGTTGACCACTAGGCTACAGCGACCCTTACTTTATATATAAACACACATTTAATAATAATTAACAACTAGTAAGAATTAGATATATAGTGTCATTAATTCTCTTTCTATGAAATCGTTATCTAACTTTATTGTTCAGATGTAAACAGATAAAATATTACTTTTATTAGCCTTTCCTGGCAAAACAATTGAATATAAGAATATTTTGGTCAATATTGTGCAGTAGAGTGTGTAAAATACGAAGCTAGAAAGTTAATATCGTCCAAATCGTTTTATCTCTCAATGATATTTATTTTCTCAAAATAAACATATACTCGAAGAACTATGTTGGCTGTTATCCAACTTCAATTTCACATTTTCCTTTTCAATAGTTCCAACGGCAAATAACGCTTTGATATTACGTGTTTAATAAAAATCTTGTCACAAATGATGAGATAGCGGATGTTGCTCAAGAATATATTGACAAGAAAATAACAGTTCTTCGTATGTCTCGCTTACTTTGAAAGGGTCAAGAAAAAGACTATCACCAAGCAAGGCTACGAAAACACATTCACAGAAGAAAATGCACTCAAAAAACTTTCACTTTTTAGTGTCAGAGTGCTTTTTATAAAAGCAGTAAAATAAAAAAAAAATGCATTCAGTTGCTCTACACCTTTCAAATTTGGGGAGGTATAAACACGTTCCAAATTCTAGCTAACGTATGTATATTTTTAATATGGAAGATTTCATAAATAATAAAGAGGGTATACAAGTATAAAAAAATACAAACCATATGTGATAATTTATGCATATCAATTCTTAAACACTAAGCAATGAATGCACATCATTTACATTTTCTTGAAAATAAAAAAATATGTTTCAAAAATAAATTGTGAAAATAATTAAACGAATAGAGTATAATAACAGCTAAGTTTCGCTATGCAATCATTATTTTATTTAATCTTATAACTTCAAATCATTTATTTTAATCATCAAATCAATTGATATTTCTAGATTCTCATATTATCACTTATCCCAATTGTAAAGTTTCCAACATGACTGAGAGTTACTAATTTTAACATTATATATATATATATATATATACACGTTTGTGTATGTGTAATTATTATTTGTAAATATCACTATTGTAACCTCTTGCGTTCAAGAGCGCCACCTAGGGGCTGCCGGAGGAGTGATGACTACTAGAGAGCAAATACCCAACAATCCAAGCGAAGGAGCTATCGAGTAAACATGGTGTACCGCCCTGAGACTTAATGTGGATCTGTATTATTCTATACCCTTAGATATTTGTTCTAAAACTGTTGTGTCCTAAAGTGTAATGTTTGAATAAACGGTAACTAAATCTCGGAAGATATTCGTTTTTTGGATAGTTTTTAATTGTTGAATCTCATTTAACCCTAACAGAATGCACCATTGCACCCATGGTTATACCATAATTTAATTATTAATAAACATCTAGAAGTAAATCATTCTTATTTAGAAAATGATTTTGGTGATGTAGAATTAATAGTAAAATTACAGCTCTAAGCGAAAAAAAAAACAGAATTAAAAATAAATTAAATTATCTTGAATCTTTATTACTCCAAATTTTCATAAATAACCCTTTAAATTTAGATTTGTCATTAATGGATATAATACTTAACACAAGCAGGTAAGTTATTACAAGAAATATTACAAGACACTATGAATTAACTTAATAAAACTGCTATTTAAATAGTTCAAATGTTATTAAAACACAAAAGACAAACGTTTATTTGCTATATATAGTTAAGATTTTGAGAACCACTTTAATTCAATAGACATAGATAACCTCGTAAAGGGGGACTATTAATTATTTATAAAAATATAAATGTATATAACTAAATGTAAAATATAAATGAATTTAATTTTTACTACAAATTTAAGCTTTTGGTTAGGATTGTACTTAGAGAGAACTATATATTAAATGTAACCATAAAATTTTTAACGAAGTAAGGGTATTCTGCAAGGAGGACTTACGAGTAATAGTTTGGTGAATATTTACTTACATTTTTATAAACATAATTTTATTGATATAGCTAATTTTACTATTCATAAATACATAGGGATCATCTACTATATTGAATTATAACCTCTTTGAATATTAACCTAACTTATCTTTTTATCCTACGTATTTTATCTAGTTCAAATTAATAAACGAAAGGATGAAACAAAATATTTGGACATCCAAACGAAAATATAGATAATAAAATTGTCAGTAATATATATGATATGTGTGCAAGTGATTTTTAAAGACTTAAGTGTTTTCAAGATGGCTAAAAAGATGTTGAAAATGATTCAGGCCCAGAACGTTCTTCTACGTCAAAAACGGATTACATTAACGAAATAATCCGTTAAGTATTTGTGTAATTGCATAGACTGTGGGAATTGAAAACATTTTCGTGTGTCAAATATTACATAACAGTTTTAACATGCAAAAATAGTTTTCTAAAATGGTGTCTAAAATTCTTACTTTTAAACAGTAAGAAACTCGCAAAAATGTTTGTACTGACACTTTGAATGCCTTTCAAAATGATCCAAACTTATTGGAAAGGATAGTAACGTGTGACAAAAGGTGTTCTTTTGCTTATGATCCTGAAACGAAGCGCCTATTCATGCACTAGAAGAGCTCATCTTCACCGAGATCCTAAAAAGTTCGAATCAGCAAATCAAAGCAATGTTCATTGGAGTTTTTTTTTCGATATTCAGGGGATTGTATACTTTTACTGAGCTCTTACTGGTCAAACTCTTAATCAACATTACTAACTTCCCGTTCTTGTTCAACTCCATGAAGTAAAATGCGACCCCTTCTGTGGAAGGACAAGCCATTCCGCATTGTCTATCAAGAGGTTTCTAGCCAAGAACAGCATCCCAGTGTTAGAGCATCCATCGTATTTACTGGATCTTGCGCCATGCGACTTTAGCTGTTTCTTAAAGTGAAATCTGCGTTAAAAGAGACAAGATTTGATTCTGTTGAAGCTGTGAAAGAGAAGTTTAATTTGAGTTTTTTTTTATTAACGTTGCACTAAAAGCAACACGAGAGCTAGTGGCGACGGACCTCGTAATTTTGAGTCAAGTGATGAGGAGGACACCTGAGCTGGAACCCCCTCTCCTAACTTCCACACCACGCCACGGGAAAACTTTAGGCAAAGACAAATTTAACGTGCCTCAGCCCCGGCTACACGGCGGGTCTTTAGTGGCCAAGGATCGAACACGCGACTGAACGAAAACCGGCCACGAATCCGAAGCCATGACCCCTAGGCGTACTTCGGCCCCCGCTGTTAAAGAGAAAGTGACACGAGTCTTGAAGAGGCTGATAGAAGACTTCTAGAACAGTTTCGAACAATGGAAGATTCACATCCAGCGTTGTTGGGATAGAGGAAGGAGTGTATTGAAGTTGATAATATGTTATATGTATAGTACCAGGATAGATGTGTAATAGCTTTACTTAATAAAAAATTTGAATAATGAACAGTTTATGCTATCTGATTAAGGTTCCAATGTATTAAGTTGACAATTTTCAGAACTGACATATTTTTCGGATAAAACCAAACTCTCTTTCTTTTATTCATCTCGTATTATTCCTCTGCCATTTAGTTCATACCCAAATATTTCATAATTTAATCATTTCTTTTAATTGGTATGATAATACTGAGTTCCATTTTCAAATACATTTTTAATTTTTTCAAATGAAATAAGCTAGGCTTATTTTCTTAAATTCCAGTCGTCAGATAGCAAAGCATTTCAAAACGAATATTACAACGAATTTCTGTAAAGTTGTTTTTAAAATCACACAGGAAATTACTTCTTGAAAATAGAAACTTAGATGTAATCGTAAGATGTAATCGTAAGATTTAGATGTAATCGTAAGATTTAGATGTAATCGTAAAAAGATTTAGATGTAATCGTAATGTACGTGTAAATAATTATTTTATAAACAAATTTAATAGTTAATATTTATCTTCTAAAAACCATTAAAAAGACAATTTGCAACATACGAATGAAATAAAATAGTTTGAAATTTCCATCCAATCTTTCGACATTTTCTAAATTTTCTTGTGAAATTAGTTTTATTAAAATAATACGATACAAGTTATCAATACAATAATAATAATGAATAATTTCATATAAAAAATAACTCGGTAAAAAAATTTAATAAAGCACAAATAATACACAAATAATCCACAAATGTTATTGAAAAGAATTGAGACTTTTATTCCGAAAAAAGTAGACAAGTTACAATTGTTACTCTGAATCATACTGAATTTATTAGAAATCTCAAAGAGAAATCTAGATTGGACATTGTCACATAGGACAAAAGACTCAACAAAAACGTTAAAATGAATGTCTAGACAGACAAAATTGTAGGAAATGATACTTTTTCAATCGGAAAGTAAATAACTACTAAAACTGGTTATATCAAATGCATTACGTTTATGTTGCCTTTCATTTTAAATAGTCTTTTATATTAATTCTACTTAATACTGCATGTAAAATTATTTCGTAAAAAAACTGTGCGTGTGTAAAAAATTACGAGCTAATATGATATTTCCTTTCTTAATCATTTATTTTTTCCACATCATGCAGATGAAATCGTCAAAATGAAAAAAAAAATGGGACACCTTAATGACTTTTCTAATTCTCATGGCTGGATGAAAGTATTATTGTTGATGTTTAGAACATAATATAATTATAATTATCAGGAAAATAAATTAACATAGTAGTTAACTTCTGAAAAGATTTAACTATTGTAAATATTATATACTTTATTTGCATAACTTAATTATCGTCATGAAAGGAAACATTTGGTTACATTTTAAGCCTTAAAACGTTATCAAACGTTTTACGAAAACTAAACGAAATAATTGTTTTCCAGGGTTTAAACTAGATTGTCAACACTAACAGATTTTTGGGAATAATTATGGAGCTAATGATATGATTTTCAAATTAAATTCCAAATTTAATGAAATGTAAAATTTTTTACCTAATTTTGAAAACAAAAAGATCAAAATTGTAATGGCTGTCTTTTCTAAGAAAACACTTCGCTAGATAAGTAGATTACGCAATCTATAATACCATAACTTAATTTCTTTTTGAGCCATTCATAAACATCACAGTTTTGCGCTGAGTATTACGTCAATTATAAGTGTTAAGTGTGTGCATTCACTTATTTTAAACTCTTGCACCTTACAACTTATTTTTAATTGTTTTCTAGAGAATACTTTTTGAAAATGCATTATTTAGTTTTATTTCAGCTGTATTAGTATTGTTTTTAGTAACATTTAAATTCCTACAAAGTTGTACGAATTACAACATAAAAACGTTGTATATATGTTACATGATAAATATTTAATATAAAAGAAATAATTACATGATACATTTTTATTTAGAGGGAAAGTGTAAATTCTGTGTAAAACAATTTCTGTGTAACATCCATTACTTAGATACACGAATCTTAGATTCTATTGTTATTTTAGCAATCTGTTGCAATCGATTATTCATGATTAGATACAATCATCCTCAAGGTAAACCAAGCACAGAACTCTAACTCCATTTATTTAAGCATTGCTAATGAGGATCTATGTTTATGTAGACCGACAGAATATCCTCTAGACCAATAGGCAATTAGAATATTAGAAACAATGTACCTCTTTAAATACCCAAGAGCATATTCAAACTGCAGCAGAAACATATTTCTTACACCGAAAATTTATCCATTTATGTGTATAATTCATTTTATTCGAACGTTCAAACGAACATAAACGATTGGAGAAACATTACTTTTAAATAAATATAAACACAGCAAAATGTTTCAAATGTATGCAAGAAATAGAGCATTTTAAATTAGCAGTTAATAAACATTTTGAGTTTGCTTCATTCATAACTCTGATTGCCACATTTCTGATACCCGCAAAACATCTAATTTATGCGTTGAACTTGCATATAAAAAAAACTGAAGAATTTCCTAAATCTTTACTTTCGTTTTCGAAGCCTTCAGTCACTAAAATATCCATTTGTGATTGTTACTGTGATTGTTTATTGACGTCTCACAGAGAAGTAACACGAGGACTAATGGTGACGGGCCTCGTAATTTTGAAACTAGATCAAATGATTAGGACGACAGCTGAGCTGACACCCTCTCCCTACTTCCACACTACGTCACCGGATGAATTTTGAGCCACGACAGATTTAACGTGCATCAGCCCCGGCTACAAGGTGGGTATTTCGTGGCATCAGAGCTCGAACCTACGAACCTCCTAAAATACCTACTTGACTAGGTATCTAACAAATTTTCCATATGTAATTCATACTATATAGATTGTAAATGATTTCTAAAGTATTAGTCACAACGAGAAGACTCTGATGGTTCTGGTTTACCTGTGATTCCAGAACGCTAATTCATTAACTGAATTCGAACCATACTTTTAAACTCAATTTCATATTTTTATAACGTAGGTAAGGATTAAATTATGAGCATTTGAATAATCTCTTCTGTATTTCTTAGTAACCAGACAACGAAATTAGTTTCGTTACGAATTCCAATAAAAAAAAAAGTTTGGCAGTTGTACATATTCATATTGTTGAAATGAAATAAATTATCGTCAAATATTTTGAAATTTCTTTTATTTAATTTTAAATATATAGCTTTGAATAGCAGTCTTCAAATGACTTTTTATTCGAAGTTTTACTTTTGAAAAGATATTTTATTTCATTAGTATGAAAGAAACCAATCAAAAACAGCCTTATTTTTAACTAGATCAGAGATATGAACCAGATTGTCTCTTGAAATAAGTTAGTCATTTAAAGAAATCGTAACTTTTAAGAATTTTTCTTTCATTTTTAATGATAAGCACATTTTTGATTTTATTTTAGATTTTCGACAAAATAACATTCTTAATCCTCAACTGCACTGAAAATTTCAATGCAATACATGCATATTGTTTTCGATGCTTATATATATATATGTGTGTGTGTGTTTGTGTGTGTGTGTGTGTGGTTAGTTTAGTTTTTATTAACGTTGCACTAGAAGCAACACGAGGGCTATTGGCAACGGAATTCGTCATTTTGAACCTCGGTCAAGTGACGAGGACGACACCTGAACTGGCCCCCGACAGACTTAACGTGCATCATCCGAGGCTACACGGTGGGCCTCGCGACTGAAGGCAAACCGCCGGACACGAATCCGAAATCATGATTACTAAACTACCGCGGTCGCACTACATTTATATGTGATTTTAATTAATGAAGTTATCCTGTATATTAGTTTTTGAACTTATGTAACACCAGTGAAATATAAATGTGATTGAATAGGAAAGTGTATTTCTTTTTATAAAATCCACCTCAATTATATTTTTATAAATTGATGCTAGTTTTGGGAAGTTACTAAAATTTCTTGAATGACGAATTGGAAGCAAATGCTAGCATATGTGGTTATAAATAATATCTTGGAGCTTGCCTAAATAGAAAAAAAAAATTCCCTTTCGATAACCCATTCAATTAAATAACATTTCCGTTTAAATGTAGATTTTTTCAAATCCAGGTATTATATGTATCATGTGTAATTTAAATCACAATCATGTGAAATAACAACTTAATAACAGATAAAATATCTTAATTTTCTTCAAATACATTGGTCAGTCGAACACTTACAAAACACTTTATTCCATAGTTGCTAAAATAGGAGAACGTTTCTCGAAAGATTAAGAGGCGAGGAGGAAAAAAACCTGTTCAATTCATTTTTGGGAAGCAATTTTCACTCCCTTCGATCTCTGAATCAGAGCGAATAGGTAAAAATACAACGTAGACCGGGGGTCTTGTGCCTTTTTTTTCTGTCTTCGTTGTATGCAGGGAAAAAGCTCTCCGAATGATTGGGCCTCACGGCGGTCGGAAATCCGTTATCGTGTTGGGGAATTTCCGGCCTGTCATTGGAAGGCAAACAGAGTGTCTGGACATAAAACATGGGAGAGCAGCGAATAAATTGTGCAAGGAGATGCTGATTCTTAGTTTCGCAGACCTAGAAGGAAGAAGGGTCGGTCCTAGAGGAATATGCAAATCGAAGGGACACAATAGGGGTGTCAGATAACAGTGCCTTCCTTTCGTGTTCTTTTAAATACAGGGATGGAAAATGGAGAGAAATATAAAACGAGAGCGGAAAAAACACATCATTTGGAGTTGCTCATAGAAGTTGCATATTAAATAAATGAAGAAAAAGAAAAGTTACTGCAGTATTCTCGTAAAAAGTGATTGAAGAAAGCATAAAAAATATCTAAGAAAATCAACGTTTTTTTATTTACAAAGTTTTTGAATTAATTAACGTCACATTTCGGAACTTTATGGACTGCAAAAGACTGCAGTTTTGAAAAAAATTTCTAATGATAGAATGACACTAAAATTGGTATGTCATCTGCCTAAGAATACCACAAAAAAAACGTGAATATCATTTAGATAAAGTCATTATATTTTGCCTAAATTGCTCAATACTGTTTTATTGGAATCAATTTTCATACTTTTAAGTGTTTCTAAAAGTGCAATTTTATAAATTCTTAAGACTAATGTTGCAAGAATGGACCAATTACGTACATAAAATTTTAGAAAAAAGCTTTCGTAATTACGATAAAATTAAACTAAACATTAACTAAATATTTTAAATATAATCTATATCCAAGAGAAAAATGCCAATCTTTCGAATACAGAAAACCATCTGCATATAACTATGGACCATATACATTATTACATAAGTCGGTAAAAAACTGTCAAATTCATTTAGCCTTTTTAAAACTAATAAATAGTTGCAAAAGTAGCTGCATTTATTTCCATTTATTACTCTTTTCTAATGTTAATGAATTCCATTTAACATTCAAAAGGCTTTCTAAATGTTTGCAGAAGAGATATTAAAAATATTTAATTAATTTAATTTAAATATTTAATTTAGCTTAAATAGGAAAGGGTCTTAAGAATAAAAGTAATTGTAATTTTTAACAAATTATAGGCAATCTTTGTCAATGAAAACTTTATTTTGCATCTTGCTTTATAAAATGAAAAAGTTATTTTGTTCTTAGCTTCTTGTAAATATTTATTGAAGACGGAAATTTTCATAGCAAAAAAGACAATCAACAAACGTTTTAAATTGAACATAACATTTAGCTTTGGAGCACATTTTATTCCTTTTAAATAAAAAAATATTTACCTTTAAAGTTTAATTATTTAAAAAAAGAAAATGAAATGCATGAGTAATTGTTCTTTCTACGTTTGAATATTTCTATAAATTCTCATTATTTTTCTTTTATTTCGAAGAAAATTTCCCTTCTTCATTTAAAATTAGTTCTTTTTTCAACCCCAACAGATATGAAAAATTATTTTTCTCCATCATCTTGTTTCTTTAAATTTTTTTTGGTATCTCTAATCAATAAATGCTCGCCTTTCTAAGCGATTTTTAATTATTTATCGTTTGCATTTTTTTTGGGGGGGGGAGCTAGTTGAACTTTTATTGGTTTTAATGGATCGATTTTTAAGGAAAATGATATGCTTTAGAAATTGTTATTGAACCCTATAAAAGAAGTACTTTTAAAAGAAATTCGTAAGGGAATGTGAACTCATAAGCATCTAAAGTGAGGCCTTTTAAGGAAACTGGTATTCACTCGGGATTCTACTTCGAGGAACAATCATTAACTGGCAGTGATTAAATAAGAAATCACAAGGAAAAAAAAGCTTAACCATTTTTAATCAGTCTTCAAATAGCATGTTTTTCGAAATTAAAACGGCTCGGGTTTATTTGAAACAATATCACCTTAGGAGTTGTTGCATTAAGAAGTAACACGAAGGCTATTGGCAATGGACCTTGAAAATATGAACCATAGTCAAGTCACCAAGGTAACAACAGAGCTTTCCTAACTTCCACATCATTCCAATGTGGGGATATGAGATCCTGACACATGAGCTCACAACTGTGATAACTTGGCTACTACAGTCATCACATTTGAAGCTAAATGGAAAGTATTAGTAACGAATCTTGAATTTTTGAGCAACGTTAAAATGATGAGGACAATGTAAGAATGGTTACCTTATTCTCAAAATTCTCTCCCTATGCCACGTATGGAATTCCACCCTCCAAAAAAAGAAAACATTTGTTATTAAATAACGTGACTGAAAGAGTAAAATACATATTTACACCTATTGTAAAACACATATTACCAAATTAATACACAGATTTACCTATTATCACCTTTAACATTCACCCCTCTTCTATCCCCACAATGCTCCATGCAAATCTTCCATTGTTCGAAACACTGGAAATCTTCTGCCAGCGCCTTCAGGACGCGTGCCGCGTTCCCTTTCACAGCTTCAACAGTTACGAATCTTATTCCTTTAAATGTAGTATTCAACTTAGGAAACACATAGAAGCGAATAAGGTGAATGATCTAACTCTGGGATGCTGTTCTTGGCGAGAAACGTCTTGACAGACAATGTGGAATAACTTGTCCTTCCACAATTCGATTTTTCCATCTTTCACAGAGTTCAGCAAGAATGTGAAAGTAGTAATGTTCATTATTATTATTTTGCTTATATTTTTAATATATATATATATATA